>JACXGM010015038.1:0-21532 GCA_016801145.1 Umbra pygmaea | reverse complement strand
TTTCAGTGAATCATTATTGGATCAAGCTTATTTGAAGTTGAACAAAACATGTCAATCTCAATTACATTTTAAGTTATTGACCAATGAACTTTGAAAGGGGAGTGGCTCTCGACATAAATGAATACAAATCAGCAACCGTAAGGCTAATCATCACAAAACTCACTGGATGTGTTCAGATAAGTTCCTAACATATACCCAGTGGTGGGCCGTCAGGGCCTGCAAGGCCTTCTCTGCAGGCCCAAAGATAATCAGAATCACAAATGTAGTTTGGTACTTCTTTAATATATTTTTTTCATTAAAACTATATATATTTTACAAAGTTCATTTAAATTTGTCTATATGGTGATTCTATATGGTGATTTCATTGCTACAGTACGTTCTTTTCAGTTGCTTTGCTTTTACCACAGCTCATATAAATGAAAGCTTTTATCCATTAAGATTTTTCATGTGTGTTGTCTCCGGGTAGACTAGGGCCTTCAGAATTCCAAGTGAATACCGTCTACTGTTGAAGCACATCAGGACCATGTTGGGTCATATCAGATTTCGACTTTACCATTTTGGGTGTGTTCTTTGACCAAATAAAGTGTTTCTGCAGGCCTAGCCTTACGTCAGCATCGTTTCTGTTGCTGATAGGAGGGGCAGTTCAATAAAGTTCAGCAAAAAAAAGTTTGCCATCCGAACAAGAATTCTAGTTAACTAGCTTAGCTCTCCCAGCTTAGCTCTTTCGTCTCTGATTTCTTTTAACTTTAAATTTTTAGATTGTTAGATTTTTTACTTTTAGCAGAATTGCAGATGAAGGTGAAGAAGTAGCTTTGGTGGCAAATATAGGACTGGGCAGGATCGACTCTCAGCACTGGGCAATATCTTTTATTGGAACTTAACGGAAAGATGTGCTGTACAACCGCGTCATAGAAGTCTTTTCAAAAGAGAAAGGAGGACGGACTTCGTTTTCAAATAATGAGCAGCTTTGGTGAGTTTGATGGATTTTTATATATTTTTACTAGCAGGGCCTTAACTAGGGATGGGCCGATACCGATACCAGTACATTTAAGTCCAGGAAAGAATGAAGGATGCAATTCGGTGCTCGTCTATTGCGTTCGCGTTTACAAATGTGTTTCTCTCAATTAGGGAAGGAGATATAAACCATTGACATCTAATAAATATTACACATTCTTGACCTGCAATGTAAATTATATTTTTCTGGATATGTAGGAATATTTACTTTCCTATATTTGAATTGGCTGATCAACATCTAAGAAATAGCTGATTTTAGCTTGATAAATGACATTTGGCAGAGTTCTTAAAAGTACTCCTATCGGTACTCGTATCAGCAAGTACCCAAAATGAAATACTCTGTACTTGTACTCGTTCCATAAAAAGTGGTATCGGCCCATCCGTAGCCTTAAAGGTTCTTAACGGGGCTTAGTGCATGTACTGTATTTGTATTCAAGCAGGGGGAGATAAACAGACACACTTCATCCTGGCGCCAGGCCTGTTAATACTTGTTAATTATTACTGCTTGCTTGTTTTAGATCACTACTGGTGTGAAGCATGTTCAGATCGTATATATATATAAGGTCTATGGTTCAGATTCAGTGGTCTTAGTGGGCTGTGCCTTTGAGTGTGCGTGGTAAACCTGGATGTGCGTTTAATCCGCAGCTTGTCTGCAATCTCTGGGGAAGTCTGATGAATCCTGATTGTTCCTTCTGGCATTTTTGCATGTTTGTAGTGTTGTGACTGGGTGTTGTGAGTTAGTTCTTGTTTAATTGGTTAGGACAATGATTTTGGCTATCCGATGGCTACAGTATGTGTAATGCGACATCTTGTCATAGTGCATAGTGTTACATTCTTATGGTTTCAGTCGTGTCGGGTCAATTAGTGTATTGTAAGTCTCATAGGTGTTGAGCCTTGTGTTAAATAACCTTTATCGAGTGGAATAAACTTATCTTCACTATGAATATGGGGTGCATTATATGCCGAATGACCATAACCTATAGCCCTAGAATGTCATTGTTAGGTTATTATAATGCGTTTTAATTTCGGGAAGATAGTAATGGCCTAGGTGTAAAATGCGCGGCCCGCCACTGCATATACCTAGACAGTTTCATATACCTTGACCACTAAGGGGCGCTACAAGCGCAAGATAGGTGAGTGCCAATACACAAATGTTACTAGTAATTGCATATTCATTCTCCAATCATGACAAATCTCTTAATAAGTAACTGAAACACACCCTGCAATTCTCAATCAAATTGACCACTAGGGGGTGCTTTAAATGTATAATAACTACACGTGGAATGACACAAATAGATCATAAAAATTATAGCATATGTTTTATAACAATGTTGAACCTTGTGTGAAATTACTTTCACTAAGTCGCTATTAAGAAAAAAGGGTTGAACCCGCAAATCACCGCTTGCGGCTATATTTTTATCTGTACATACATGCAAAATGTGCATCAGTCATACATAAGAATGTTGTTTTTTAAATAATTTCATCAAACAACAATATTTTGATAAACTGTTCTGTATAAGTCTTGCCTTTGGGAGTCTTATTCAAATAAAAGTACTTTAAACATTCTGTCTTGAAGCAAAGTGTTGAAAAATGGATTCTCGTAACATGCTAATTAGCTGATAATTGAGGATAGTTTCCTAATTTGCATATTTAAATAGTTAAATAATTATTGTAATACAAAAATATCTTGTATTTATAGATACTTTCAACTGGTAAAGTTTCAAAAAAACCTAACCTATTGATGGTGGTGCCTGACTGAAGATTATTGTAAATAATGTGTATCAAAATTAAACCAGGAATTAAATTCCACTTATTTAACTTAATCAAGGTCTTAAGGAACTATATTGAGCAATTACATCACTTCCTGTTACACTAGGGTATAAAAATGAGGTAACACATATGCAATATACCTTTGACATCCAACACCATGAAGAAAACAAAAGAACTGGCAGTTGAAAAGATACAGATGGTTGTAGACCTAAATCTGGTAATGGCTACAAGAAGACGCACAAATGATTGAATATACTATTGAGAACAATCACTGGTTATTATACTACTCAATGAAATAATGAACTATAAATCTGTCAATGAATGAAAATAATGATACATAATAAAAATATAATAATAATAATAACAATGAAATAATGTGTTGAAATAAAAGTATAGATACAGCTCCTTTTTTGTTTCAGCCTAAGCAGAAATATTTGCATTGTGAAAGTTGTCATCATTTTGACCACAACATTGGATTTGAAAATAAAAAATAATGTACTTTAATGGTAGACTTTTATATTTAACTTAAGGTTTGCGTAAAAATGTATGTATGAACTATTTAGAAATTACAACAATATTCATATACAGCTCCTAGCAGTTTAAACTCAAGCTAAGCCGAGCAAGCAATTGAACAAAACAAAGTACATAAATATCAAACAAAACATCAAAGGAGATTTTCAGGGGAAAATAATATGTTACACAATGTATAATTTGGCAAATGCTCTGTTCTTATATGCTAGAGCACACACACTGTTCTTGTATGCTAGAGCACACACACTGTTCTTGTATGGTAGAGCACACACACTGTTCTTGTATGGTAGAGCACACACACTGTTCTTGTATGGTAGAGCACACACTGTGTTGACAATGTACCACTGTGTGCGGGTTGAAGTTATAGTCTCTGTATTACTAAAATTGAAACTGTCTTCCTTTTCTAAAACAAATACAGCACCAAACGTCAGTTAGTGTCAGCTACATGAGTTTGATTTCTAAAAGCAGTTGCTTTAACTACAGGGGAAGAATGTCCAAAGCATTAAACAAAACAACAACAAAAACAAGTAAAGCAAACTGTTCAATGTTTCTAGCTCATCTATATTTATATCTTTATCTTAGGCAGTTCAGATAATTTTGGCATGACTTGCCATCTTTTTGTTATTCCCACTTGTAGCTTTGTAGCTGTCTCTATGCATACAGCTTACACCTGCCAAGTAATTAGGCTTGTGGTTATGTTTTTATTGCCATTATTCAAACTTGCATGGCAAAAAAAAATCTAGTTAATTGATGATGGTGTTTGTGTGTGTATTTTATTTGCACTCAAATACTTTTCATTTATGCCAACATTAACGTTCAAAGGTTTGGGCTCACTCAGGATTTTGAATGTATTTTAATAGAAATTGATATCTTCATTCACCAAGGTGGCATTACACTGATAAGAAATATTGTCAAAACATGATTATTACAGATGAGCTAAATGACGCCATTATTAGGACACTGAAATAATGACTTCTGAAAGTGTATTTTTCCATTCGATTTGAACAAATCAGTAAATTTCCAATAAAGATAGATATTTGCAACATTGGTGATGTCTTATATATATATATATTTATTTATTTAATGCCACCTTGGTGAATTAAGGCATGAATTTCAATAAAAACATGCACATTTCTGAGTGACCCCAAACTTTTGAATGGTAGTGTATGTGGCCAGGTATGTTATTGATTTGATAATAGATGTTAACTAATGGTGATGGCGTCATGTAGTTCAAAACATAGATGCATACATTAAGACAGTCACAGAAACCAGCAACAATCAATACAAGCAACAAAATGTAATGCACTGTATAAAATACAATGTTGGATCGCATTATGAAATGTGGGTCCCAAAACAAAACCAGTTGATAAGGTGGGATAAGGGATGTGTAGCATAATAAAATGGCCTCTGTACCTTCAGATCCCCCACCCGGTACAGCCAGAAGAGGACTGGCCAACACCTTGTGTCTGGCCTCTCTCTAGGTTTCTTCCTAGGTCCCACCTACTAGGGAGTTATTCCTAGCCACTGTGCATCACTTGTTGTTGCTTGCTCTTGGGGGTTTTAGGCCGGGTATCTGTCAAAGCACTCTGTGAAGACTGCTGTTGTAAATAGGGCTTCATAAAATAAAATTGATTGATTTGCTACGTACCTGTGTCTGGCTGAATGGCCTGGACGGCACTGTGTGGCAGGTACTTGAACACTTTGATGTTGGGGAAGGGCAGGTGCCCAGCAAATAGGGGCATGACCTCCATCTGAACTCTGTGTGTGGCGCTGGCAGCCACGGGCATTGACACTACTCCGGAGCTCTTACCACACACCGCCCAGTTACTGCTGTTGTCCATCACTACAGACAAGACACACGGTGTGCAGGTCAATAAACATGTACACACATCCCAAACCTTATTACCATTCTAAATCCTTTGTTTTATCAGTATACAGTGAACCCTCGCTATATCGCGGTTCACCTTTCACGGTCTCGCTGCTTCACGGATTTGCCTTGTGTTCTGTATTCTGATTGGCTAAACAGTCTCTCCGCTTCTTCTCTACCTGTGTGTCAATAATGTTGCGGTTTATACACGGCTCAGTCAGAAGAGCAGTGAAATACACGTGAGTCACTATTTGTCCTACTGTACTTTGTATTTTTTTTCATAATCATTTTTCAGTTTCTCCCGTTCTAATCCAATGACTCGGGTCGCGGTGGGGCGGTGCTGATCTCCGCAATTTGAAGCCTTCAGTTCGTATTGATGATTAAAATTATTATTTTACAGTACAGTAGTTATTTGTAAAAAAAACATTTATACAGTACTTTTATTTGTTAAACAAATGCTTGGGCCTGTAAAAAGGTTTTGTTCTTTGGTTTCAATGTATTATGGAGTATTTCATTGTATAATAATTGTAAAAAAAATAAAGGTTACTACTTCACGGATTTCGCCTATCACGGGTTCTTTTTGGAACGTAACCCCCGCGAAAAACGAGGGTTCACTGTACACCAAACCATAACTGTATAATTAATCTTAAACCTAACCTCTAAGACAGGGGGAAAGTACAGATTGATCCAGTCTGCGAGGCATTTTTGACGTCGATTGACACTTGACAGCTAGAAACTAATGCTTGGTAACGTTGGAAACAGGAGGTTCTGCTGCAAGTATGGTGTGTGTGTCCATGAAGGGGTGGTATGTCCATTTTGGTTAATCATAGCCAAAGATATCGCGTCTCAAAGTTTTGTACTTTGTTTTGGTTAACAAAAAACAGACAAGAAGCAGGAAGTGAAGGTCGGTAGGATATTACCCTGCACTAAAACAGTTTCATTTTTTGGTGTGTTTTTTTCTCTTTCAATGTATAGGGAAATTGTGAAAATATTTTGTGCTTTCTTTACTTATTTGTATGTCCCCCAAACTTTGTCACACTGGTTCTCAAGACCTAGGGGCATGCCAATATGGATTTTACAGTGATGTTTATCATGGTTTACATGTGTTCTACAATAAAATGTACAATAAAATGAAATGCGTGTTTTTGTATTTTTTAGCTCTATATGAGATCATGCATGAAAATCAGTCTCAAAAGATTAGGTTTGACTTATTCATATTGTTCATTATATTTGAAAAAACGATTTATGACTGAAATTACTTTCCATGTGAGCTATTGTCTTGATTCGCAGGTGTCGGCGAGTAGGCTACAGATGTCATCTAATCTTTTCAGTGAATAGTGATACATACCGTGGTTTACCAAAGGAGGAGTTTGGTTCAAATAATAAATAAATAAAAAATACAATTTTTGCCCACCAGGTAGAATTGGTGTGCACAACAGTTGTTGCTAATCCAAAGCTTTGTTTGGGTCACAGCCGTTTATAGTTTGCCTATATCTGTATCATTAAAAAGAGTTTTAAATATTATTGTATTGAAAGAGACATCACATTTTGAAGAGAAGCTCACCAAAAATTGGTTTTCAATGAAGCCTGCTAACCAATGAGTCCATCCGGGATTAGCAAACGGATAGTGATACTGCAAGTTCTGTTGGCACAAACTGCTTGGCATAAATGTTAGAGATTTTGGCCAGTTTTCTTTATAGAAAGAAACTGTTGGGAAAGAGTATCTGTCCAAAAATAAATAATTATATGGGTAGATTCAAAACCTATTGTATCTTAAGCGATTCATTAACCCATTTTACCACAGGGATGTGTTGGATTTTATAGTCAGGAAAAAAACAGATAAACAACTACTTGCGTTTACCAAGGGAGTTCAGACATGGAGTGAACTCTTGTGCTTTATAGAAAATTTTATCAGTGTAAGCTGTTAAAACAGTGTAATTGACTTATCTTTTATTTTCAATGCAAAGCCTACTGTACTGGACATTATTCGTTAACCTAACATAAATATAAAAATGTGAAATAGGTGAAAAATGTTTGTTTCATCTCATTAGTAAAAATACTAAGTATCCTTCACTTTGTATTTTCCTGTAATGACATAAATGTCCCAATTTAAAATGCCTAAAAAAGTATGAATTACATTGATTAAGGGATTGTGCAGTATACAATAACATCACATTCGATTCAGTTAAGTGATTTAGCTGCTTCAAGGATGCGTCATAGAGTAATGTGCCCTCACCATCTTCATGCATTCAAATGTTGAATTACGGGCAATGGAGTAAAATTAATGATTTAGAGATTGGCAAACACATTCTGTCAGTGTAAGCTGTACAAACAATACTGTAAACTTCCGAAACAGGAAAAGTTATCCACAAAAAATATCGCCCCACCCGTATTTCAAAACCGGAATCTCTGGCTGATAGGTAATGCGTTATTATGCTATGCATAATCTGAAGAAATCTGTGGAAAAACAGCAGTATTATTATTATTATTATTAGGACAGCCATGTTTGTGTATTTACTTAGAATGCAGGTACTATCTTTAAAAACTATTTTTGCCGAGCTTCTCCTCAAAAGATGATGTCTCTTTCAATACGGTAACATCTAAAAAACGTGACGTCTGTTTGAATACAGTAATAGGCTAAAAGTTGTGACCAGATCACGTAACTAATTGCGTTTACAGTATAGCAGTCTAGCGCCACTGTCTGTAATAGTCCATTACATTTTTATTTAATGTATCGTATTTTGATGGGGTATGATTTCCTCAAAATTAGATGAGAAACTCATGATAACCCCAAGATCCCACTGGAATGTGCAGTTCTAGTGTCAGTGTTAAAGACAACTGTAAATGATCTTGAAGCAAACAGAAGTGACTAAATTCTGAGAAATCAAAAAAGGAAATGGTGTTAGAAAGGACTACACTTGTCCCCCGTTCTAATGCAGCTCCCATGTTCAGTAATCCTCGTGTGCAACGCACGTGTGGTTTTACCCACATATGCCAGACCGCAAGGACACAAGAATAAAACCTGTATAACAGCACCCAAATATTTACGTGTCGTACCTTCATACATGAGCTTGGTGGTCTTCAGTCCTTCTAAGTCTGTAGACTCCTCCTCCTCCCCCTCATTCTCGCTGGACTCCGCCTGCCGTGTGATTGACACCTCCAGGCCACAGAGGGTGCCAGTACGACAGTGTTTGTCGCCGGATGCCGGCGAGATCTCTGCCTTCACGCTGTAGATTGTCTAGGTAGGAGGGTTAGCAGTTATCATTCACATAATCTAGTAGGTGGGTAAGACACCTTATCCAGGATGACATACACAAACATCATTCTCAGTTCCGTGGCAAACCAGTCCTGGCACTGTGGTGGGTGTCACACATTCCATTTAACACAGGCACAGCCAATAAAAGTTGCAATCTGGGAATAATCTTTCTTTTAAGATACAGTTTGCGATGTTTGTAATTGCAAAACTTTTAGCCCCCCCCCATTTTAGGTCAGATGTGTAGTAGATTGTGCATATAATACAGACAATCTAAGTAGAATCATCGTTTAACCATAGTTAGCTTTAGTTAGCTTGAAACCCTTACCGAGCGTCAGGCAGGGAATTCCCAACAAATGTGTGATGTATGGTTTGCTAACATAAGGGAAGTTCCATTGACAGAGCTGTCAATCAAACCTGAGCTATACATTAACGTCTAATGAGTTTGTAGAGCGAGCACAACCTCTAGACCCAGGAGAACAAGAACAAATACGAACCTAGACAGTTCAGGGAAATAAACCAAGTCCCGAGCGGGGACCTGTTTCTAGCTCTAGGGCGTATGAATTCACATTCTTTGGAACCTAGAGGCCTAAATAGTTCTACATATCGCCTTAAATCACAGAAGGCATCTTTAAATGTCCCATTTTGGGCTGGTTCGATATGTTCTTTGTAATTACAAATATCAGCATGACGGTACACAAATTCAGGGACACAATTTCAGCTCTATATTTACAAACAGTGGCAAAAATTACAGATATTTCTTTATAAATGTGGCTGTAAATTTCTCTTTTCGTCTTAACCCGATTTTGTCTTGGTTAATATTTAGTCATGCCTGTTTGTAGATGTTCCCTTTTGTAAATGCCTAACTTTTACAATGTAATACATTCTGGAATGGTCAAAGAAGACGTTAAGATAAAAGCTCAAACAAGTTATAGCTGCAGTATCTTGCATACATGTACTAACACCTAATTCCATCCTTTTAATATACTATATGCAAGACAAAGGAAACTTCTGTCCCGGAGGTCTGGAACCCTTCTGTTATTTTGACGCAATCTAATCAGAGATTATCAGATATTGATTCAGAACTATCAGTAATCCATACAGAGGATATGCAAGCACATAATCAGGTGTGTCTAGTCCTTAAATGCCTAGAAAATAACAAGTGTAGCAAAATAAGTAGCCTAACAATTTATAGCATTTATAACATTACCAAAACAAGAACGACACATATAGTAAAACAAAAGCCCAGAAAGGGTCGTGTACACAGGTCTACTTACAGAAACCCGGTCCAGCTGGAACTCGTAGCAGTAGGTTTTGAAGGCTGAGCGCGGGTCAGAGGTGGAGATTGGGGCAAAGCTGGCAGAGAATGCACACTGCAGGCATGGCGGCAGGTCTTTGGCCCACCTCATCTCCCACAGGCAGAACACAGTCTGCTGACTGAACACCAGCTGAAGCAGAAAATCAGAACAGCTATGAGTTTGTGTGTTCATGTGTGAGCGATAAAGGATGTGTCTGTGCTCAGCTACTCACCTGTTGCGTTTTAGCGTTAAGTGATAGCAGCTCCACAGAGGTAACTGGCTGGCGCTCAATGAGGACCAGGTCAGCCAAGTAGAAGTTGGTGTCTGACACGTTCTGGAGACACATCTGAATGTACTTCCTGTGTAGGAATTAATATTTGGAATTTCACCAACACTATAGATTCCATAATTAATTACTGAGTAGTGAGTGAATTTTTTTTTGCAAAAGCAGACAAACAAGCAGTGACCCAAAGCAATAAAAGATCCTGCAGATTGTATTGCCATCACACATTCTTCATCCAGTTAAAGAACATATGTTTTATTTTTATATACACAATATAGTTCAATGTATGTGTGGACACCCCTACTAATGGTGGAGGAGGGGTAATGGTCTGGGGCTGTTTTTCAGGTTTTGGGCTAGGTCCCTTAGTTCCAGGGAAGGGTCATCTTAATGCCACAGGATACAAATACATATTAGACAATTCAGTACTTCCAACTTTGTGGCAACAGTTTGGGGAAGGCCCTTTCCTGTTCCAGCATGACTGTGCCCCTGTGCACAAAGCGGGGTCCAAAAACACATGGTTCCCTGAGTTTGGTGTGGAGGAAACTGAGTGGTGTGCACAGAGCTGTCCTCAACCCAATTGAACACCTTTGAACACCAGTGTCTGACCTCACAAACGCTCTTTTGGCTGAATTGGCATACATTCCCACAGACACACTCCAAAATCTTCCATGAAGAGTGCTAGCTGTTTTAGTCGCATCGGTATGAGGGCAACTCCATATTAACACCCGTGGTTTTAAAATGGGACATTCAACAAACTCATATGAGTGTGACGGTTAGATGTCCTCATAACTGTGGCAATAGAGTGTATTCAGTTGCAATCAAAATTATTCAATCCCCATTGCAAATTATGTTTATTAACATTTTGACTTTCAGCTGTTTGCATGCAATGAACAAATTCAAGAAAAGCTATTGAAATAGCTCCCTAAATCCAACAAAAAATGCAACTCATGACTTCTAAAGTCTCAAAATTATTCAACCCCTGAATAGAATCCCTCAAAACAGCACAAATATGCAAAACAGGTATTGCTTCAAGCAAACCTGATGCAACTAATCAAGGGCTTCATTAGTTTCACCAGGAGGTGTGCTTGAGCTGGAACACATGAAATACCTGAACTGGCAGGGGTGTCAAACCGGTTCTACAGAGGGCCTAGTGTATGCTGGGTTTTGGTTTTTCTTTTCAATTAGATCCCAATCAGGGGAAATCCTAGCCAATGTGACCTATTCAATCAGTCAGGTACAAGGTAAAAGCAAAAACCTGCAGAAACTAGGCCCTATGTGGAACCAGTTTGACACCCCTGGGCTAGGGGTTTGTTGAGTGTCATGTTTGACTGTGTGTGTGAAACATGGCTAAGTTAGAAGAATGGTCCAAAAAGTTAAGAGATCATCGCACTTCAGAAGCAAAGAACAGAATACAAAAAGATAGCTAAGGCACTGAATTGTTCCCAGAGTCACCGTTGGAAGCATAGTTTCAAGATCAAAGTTAAAGAAACAGTGGTTACACTACCTGGACAGGGCAGAAAAGGAAGCTATCAATGGCTGCAACTGGATTTCTGAGACTGCAGGTTGTGAAAAACCCTTGAGTGACTGTGAAAGACCTGCAGCAAGACTTGGTGACAATAGGCACTGAGGTTTCAGTGAGCACAGTAAGGCACATTCTAAATGCAGAAAGTTGCCATGCCAGATCTCCCAAGACATTCACTACTACTGGCCTAAGAGCACAAGAATAATTGGCTCCAATATGCTCAAAATCATAAAAAGCCACAGAGGTTTAGGGATTCTGTTCTGTGTAGCAACAAAACAACACTAGAACCTTTTGCCACAATGGATTAGCCATATGTCTGGAGAAATAAAAATGAAGCATACACTGAAAAGAACTCTGCCCAGAGTAAAGCACAATGATGGCTTGGTGATGCTCTGGGGCTGCTTTGCATCCTCTGGCACAGGAAACCTACAGCGTGTAATAGGCTAAATACATTGAGGTATCAGGAAATCCTTAGAGAAACCATCATGCCATCTGTGAGGAAGCTGAAGCTTGGGCGCCACTGGACCGTCCAACAGGAGAATGATCCCAAGAATACCTTAAAGTCCACCAAGGCTTGTTTGCAAAAGTAGTCCTGGAAGATACTACAGTGGCCATCACATTCAACAGACCTGAACACCATAGAACATCTCTGGTGGGATTTAAAGAAGGCGGTTGCAGCACACAAACCCAAGAATATTACTGAACTGGAGGGCATTGCTCTTGAAGAATGGGCTAAGATTCCTCAGGAACACTGCCAGATCTGATTTACAGCAGGTTATAACAGCAAAAGGGTTGAATAATTTTGAGAATGGAGAAGTAATTATCAGTTCAATTTGTAGTTCAGTTTGAGGAAACCACTTGATGCATTTGTTGTGTTGAACTATTTTTATTGCTTTTGTTTGATTTGTCCATTGCAAACAACTGAAAGTCTCTACATTTTGACAATAAACCAAATTTGCAATGGGGGTTGAGTAAGTTTGATTGCAACTTTATACTTTTACACAATACTTTCTCCCTTTCCAATTGGTCATGTCAAATCCCAGCCTGACCCTGCCTTGTCCACAACTCGCTAGCGCTCACATGGTTCCTTCAACCACATGTTGCCGGACAGTCTTTTTCTCATCACACTGCTAATTCAACAAGGAAGTCTTTAGTCAGTAAAATTGCAGAAAGATTGCACATTCGCACAGTATACTTCCACGACTGAACACACAAATCTGCACACAAGGAGTTGCTGGAAAGCAACAAAGCAATTTCTACTCCCTTATCCCAGGCAGTGCTGTAGCATTTTGCTCTGTGCCGATCTGAGCCGTGATCAGGATTGAACCCATGGCCGCTGTAACATTCATATCCTGCAAAGCAGCAACTTAGCCCACATGAAGCCTGTAATTCTGTTTTAAAGGGTCTCCTACCGTCTCCCAGCAGAGAGTAGTGAGTGTTTGGCTTTGAAAGGGACGTAGAAGGTCAGGGATATGAGTGTGGAGTAAATGGACCAAGGACAGTCGATGGAGACCTGTGGAGAAAGAACACATCCCTGTAAACATCTGATTATCAAGGTCATGTTCAGCAAAGCACCAAGTAGCAAAATACTCAAAACAAACAGTAATTCTGAACTTAATTTTAACAATGAACAACTCCTATTTTGACAGTCTAATGTCGTCCCCAGACCTTCCTCTTTTTGCACACGCAATATTCAACTAAAGAGCAATGCCTGCTTCAGACGTGTACATTAGGGGATAAAAGGAGCACAGGCCAGTGTAGGCTTTACTCTTATGCAGCTTCTAATTGCCACAGTAAAACAATAAAATAGTTATGTACAGACACTCAAAAGGTATTCATGCGTGTGATAGACAATGTATGTTTAAAAGCAGAGAGTATGAGTCAAGTTAACAAATGTTTTTGGGGTGTTTTCCAATGTAATGCCTCAAAGACGTGTAGTTTATTAGGATTTTATTCACTAGGGTTCCCTACGGTTCCCCCACTCCTTTAATTTGTCACCTGACTGTACCAAAGGCACCCTGAGGGTGAGGTCAATAGCAGGCTTAAGGAACTAGGTAAAATGATAGCTGGCATGTTTTCTTTAATACAATCTTACTGTCAAGAAATACCCAAAAATAAGCACTATTCTGCACCTAAGGACAGACTCTCTTGCATTTACTGTGACTTTTGGCATCATTTTTGTTTTTATGACAGGAGAGAAGGGTGCAGATTCTCAGTAGACATGGATGTAGAGGGAAACAGACAAGAAGAGCAGAGACATTTGGCCAAATGTTTTGGATAGTAAAAGATTTAACCATGTGGCAAGTAAGTTTTGGGTTATAGTTGAAAAGCCAATCCCAGAGAAGGACGGACTCAAATGCAGACTGCAGCATCACGTGCCTGGAAAGAATTCAATCACTGGACCATCAATTGGTATTTATACAATATCTCACAAGTGAGTACACCCCTCCCTTTTTTAGATATTTGATTATAACTTTTCATGTGACAACACTGATGAAATGACACTGCTACTATGTAAAGTAGTGAGTGTACAACTGGTATTACAGACAGTGTCCCCTCACAATAACTCAACACAGCCATTAAGTTCTAACCGCTGGCAACAAAAGTGAGTACACCCCTAAGTGAAAATGCCCAAATTGGTTGAACAAATATTTACAGAAATGTAAGGGGTGTACTCACTTTCCTGAGATACTGTATTAGAATAACTTTTTTCAAGTTGCTTTGAGGGCCTGATTTGCAGGTGAGGTTGCAAAAAGGACAAGCTGCTGCTGACCTTTTGGTCGATGCAGATCATGTCACTGTCAGCATAGCTGCGGCTCTTGTGCCGGTGGCGAACTTCCCCGTTGGTGAGACGCTCGCTGTCCAGCTTGAGGGGCACAGCGGGGATGTGGCAGAGCACCTCGAGCTGGAACTCCAGGGTGTGGTATGGAGGCGTGGGGGGCAGCGAGATGCTGGTCACCTTCTCTGAAGACTGGATGGAGAGAGCACTGTCCCCAAGATGCTCTGCAGGAGGGGATGAAAACGCTTAGCAACTCATCTCAATGTAAACCACCAGACTTCATAACATAGTAAAACAGATGCATGTAAACAGAGGCTGCTTCATGTATTATTATATTTGCTTAGTGGCATATGCTAGTTCAACAAGGCATCAGTAAACTAGTGCCCACTTTCACTGTTCATGAGGTAATGCATTTAAATTGTTTAGTTTTACAGTGTTGTTTTGAATGAGTAAGCAACTTAAGAAACATTTCCTAGGCAACATAGTTGATATATATATATTAGAAATATATTAGCATTATTGTATCGAATGATTAGGCACATTTCGGCACCCAAAAAAACATAGTAAAGAGATAAAGGGATAAAAAGGACAACTCTCAGATCTACACACAGCTACTATTCAGTTAGGCATCAGCAGAGAACTGCAAGTGAAAAACCTAAATACAACTATGCAAAAACATGTGTTACTTTACTTTTTAGGTCTGTCAATCACTGTACTTAATAGGAATGTAGATCACTATAAGTTATACATAGTTGTTTAGAAGTAGACTACAATGTTGTTTTGAATGAGTAAGCACATTTCCCCAAAAATATAACATATTGCCATGATGGTAATTTGAACCAGTATTCTTCTTACTCCGTTCCATTGTGTATTCAGATTTAAACGGTATGGGACAAAAGAAAATTGGTGTTTCCGTCTACTCTTTACATTCTTTTTCATTTGTTCAAACTTTTAAAGGCAGTAAAGCTCTCTGATTGGATGGTGTAATGCTGACCTGTAGCTTTTAAAGGCAGTAAAGCTCTCTGATTGGATGGTGTAATGCTGACCTGTAACTTTTGAAGGCAGTAAAGCTCTCTGATTGGATGGTGTAATGCTGACCTGTAACTTTTGAAGGCAGTAAAGCTCTCTGATTGGATGGTGTAATGCTGACCTGTAACTTTTAAAGGCAGTAAAGCTCTCTGATTGGATGGTGTAATGCTGACCTGTAACTTTTAAAGGCAGTAAAGCTCTTTGATTGGATGGTGTAACGCTGACCTGTAACTTTTGAAGGCAGTAAAGCTCTCTGATTGGATGGTGTAACGCTGACCTGTAACTTTTGAAGGCAGTAAAGCTCTCTGATTGGATGGTGTAATGCTGACCTGCGGTGCTGGACAGGATGGTGGCGGAGCAGTGTCTGGAGTGGAGAATTGGCATCGAGTCTGTGTTGCTAAGCTGCAGAGCGTCACCTTTCTTAATGCTGTAGTGGCCAGTTGCTATGGTGAACTTCACCTTCTGCGGAATTCCTGCCAACAAGTTGTCTGGAGGAGAAATGCAAATACACAGTTAAACAATACAATCAACTATATCATTTTGTGTTATTTGGCTTTAAGCAGTTCACTGGAAAAGCCCTTTTGTGTTTGTTATGGTTCACTATTTTTATTTTCCTGCCGAAACTGGCTCTTTGTGAATTCAGGTGAGAAAACATATGCAAAGGCCCAAACTTGCATGAAAGTAGACTCCCTAGGAACAAAACGTTTAAACTTTCTGACATCCTCCCTATAATTTAAGAACATTTTTTTATTTAATTTAACCCGATAAAGGGTTTATTCGTATTCTTTTCACTGAATGAAAATATAGTACCCTTATCACCAACTAATGTAACGGTAATCATGAAGAGATCCAATACCTAATGCAATGGTGCTTTACAGTCATGAGAAATAGATCTTGTAGACACTACCATAAAACTATTGGATTAGCTGGCGCTTGCAATGCAGATTCATCCAGATAATAGCAACACCAGGAAAAGCGTGCGTGTACGGTTTGCAAAACAGATGCAAATGGGAGAGCAGGCCAGGTACTGCTTTTCATACTTTATGGTGCATAATTTATGGTTTCACCATGGTGCATAATGTACTGTCACCGATGGCAAAGGTTGGTCACAAGGCATATTGTATTAGAATGACAAAACCAGGTAATTGCGTAACAGACCTGATAGTGGCTCAATCGTGAGCTTGGGCTCCTGGGAGTAAACCTCGTACTGCACCACTGGGTAGATGTGAGACTGGACGAACTGGACTCTCCCCACGCAGCCGCACAGCTGACGCAATGTGTATGAGCCAGGCTCTCCCGTCTACCCAGAGAGAGACGGACAAAAGAGAGACACAGAGCGCGAGGCACAGAGACAGAGAAGGAGAGACACGGACAGAATGAGAGAAAAACTTGGTGGTAAAATTTTGTTGAACTGGGGAGGAGGATACACCTTTTATTTCAAGAAAATTTAAAAGGGAAAATATTTTAAACACACAAAGAAAATGGCACTGGTCATACCGGAGCTGTGAACAGAATACTGTTGTCGCCAGGTTGAAGGGTGACATCGTGAGCCCTCAGCATCTGGGCCCCGTCATCGACGGCGATGGCCGCTGGGAGAGCCCCGGCGGTTGGCGTGTCCAGGGAGGCAGCGCTGTCGTGGCGCCTCAGCAGCAGGTGCACATTCTTGCACACCACCCCTGTGGAGTTTAGCGAGCTGTCTGACGGGCTGCGGTCCTGTACCTCGTAAAGCTCCAGGGCAGGTGGGAGAGAGGCGCCGGCTCCAACTCCGGACAAGGGGCTTCCGTGGGGGAACAAGACCACCCCGTCCCCCTGACCGTCAACCCTTCTTTGGGCACTGCCCGCACGACCCCTCGCCCCGCCCTGCTCCAGGCTGAAGTGAAGGGTGGCGGCCAGCTGCCCCACATGCACAGCCACCGGCATCAAGGAGCGGACGCGCAGCTCCAGCTGGAGGGCTGCGCCCACGTGCACCACGGCACCAGGCGGGCTGAACTGAAGCTGGCGCAGCTGGGCGAACGCTGCCATGCTGAGAGCTACAATCTGGTCTGGAGAGGACAGAGAGAGGGATGAGAGAGAGAATGTAGCCTGGCACAGCAACAAAACAGCAACATTACAAAGAGTTACTTTGATCTAGCCTGCTTCCCAGTCTGTTCTGCTGTCTTGTCAACAAATTTGCACTGATTCAGCATCTTCTTCACATTGATTCAAAAAGAAAAACTAAATATAATTATCTGAGCAAGTTGTCTCGAGCGATCTTTGTGACAGAAACAAATGGCTGCTAATTTGTGATCACCTCCTGTTGCTGTGTTTTCTAATCACATCTTTCTATGTGTTTGCACTCAATGTGCAAATATTATATAATATATATAGCAATCTTTATTGGAACATTCACCTACCATCGATCGCCTGAGCAACTAATGTTGGGTTAACTGGCTGTACGTTGAAAAGCATATTATGTTTAGCTCAGGTTTACTAAGGTAAGACCTACTTGCTTAATAAGATGACAAGAGACTAATGACTATTTGTTTCTGATTCGATAATAAATTCTACAAGACAATGTGATGTTGTGTAGCACAGCCAAGCTTTTCACTAGATTCTGCAGCCACTTAAGGACCTGGGCCGGTTCCCCAAAACGTTCTTATCGCTAAGTAGTTCTTAACCTATTCCTTAACCTCTCTCTTAACCTCATGGCACGGTTCCCGACACATTCGTACGCTAAGTATATCTTCTGTAAGTCACACTTTCGTAAGGTTGGTCTGGACCATTCGTAAGCTCTCTCTTAGCGTTGTTTGAGCTCAAGCCGCTAGTCGACGCCACTGTGCAGCAGTCTTTAGAAATCATTGCAGCGCAGTTCAAGTCAAAATATGGTATGTTGACAATGTTTTGGCTCAACAATGATTTTATGGACATTTTAAGACTAATAGTAAAATATGTTCGCAATGGATACAGGCTTATTTATGAAATTGATTTAATTTGGTATCAGAGCTAATATGTGGTAATTAGCCTAGGCTATTTCGTAATGTCTAAATGGCTAAGATCTATAAATGGGTAAGCATGGTGGTGTCCAGTAAGCGACCAACTATGGCAGCGATCCAACGTGTCCTTGTATTGAATCAAAGACGGTACCTGCCGCGGAGCCGTTTAGTCAATGTCAATTGTTTTATTCGGCAAAACTTAAGCCCTTTTGAGATTATTCCTGACGTCCTACCAGGACCTCGGTGTGCCTGATCCGGAAGCAGCCTTGCTATGTCGCTCCATAGCTCTTTTTTGTTGCTGTTGCACAAGTTATTCCGAAAGCTGGAAAACAGTGTCACCTTGTGCAAGCTCACCTCGTCCAGCAAAACTTCAAGTTCCTCTGACGAGAAGCTTGGTGCCCTTTTTGTACGTTGCTTCCCCGCCCTATTCTATAACTCTCTCTCTGTTTATTGTAGATAGGTTGCTTTTTATTGTAAACAATAACCAATGGACATCAAAACCACATTAAACAGAAGTAACTGAAGCTGCTTGCCAATCAATTCTGATTGTAAAGTACCTTACGATTGATATAAAAGTGTATTACATCATTTTTAGAAGTCGTTAAACCCACGTCAAGAAGTGGGACAAGTGGCACAACGGGAGAGGAAGGTGAATGATTAGCGAGGGATACCCGGTTCGTCTACCAGTCACAACATATCGTATGAACACATTACTGACAATTTGATAATTGAATTAATAAGTCTATATTTTTCTGATAACTTAAACTATGCTAAAAAAATGTTACTGGAATAATTTGAGGAATGTTTCATTTACATAGAACGTGTTGTCTTTCTTAACACATAATGCACCTTCGTAAAGTGAAAAATCGATTCCTTAACAATCGATGACAACAAATTCAGCACCATCCCTTGGGACAGCGCCTTTGTAACGTCGAACTTAAGAGGCAGCTCGTTAAGAAGCTTCCTAAAGGGACTCTTCGGGGAACACACTTAGGAACATAAACAACTTCGGTAAGATATATCTTTTCGAGTCTTCTTAGCGCGCTAAGTATAAACGTTATCAGGGAACCGGGCCCTGAGCCTTTTGCATCCATCACAGATCAAATTTGATTGTTCAAAATAGCTACAATTTTATTTTAAGAACCAATTGACACCACTTATTCACAACACTTATTTCCAACAAATGACCTGGGAGAAATTAAGATGAACTGCTCACAGACAGAATAACAAACCTTTAACTTTGGCAGTTTCGGGTTTGAACCGGAAGCCAGTCAGATGCCTACTAGGCCACCTTACTGCCAATTAGTGGAGGAATAACATTAATCTGAATTGTGGCGCTTCTGTGAAAAAGTAGTTCAGACCACCAGAAAATAACCCTAATATTGTACCTGCTTCGTACCTGCTGTGCCTCAGTTGTTCTGAATGTGTCCTTACCTGATGGTCCCGGTGGCTGACTGGCGAAGGAAAGGATCTCCTGGCAGAAGTGCGTCCTCTCCTCTGTTGTCAGGTTGACATCGCTTGCCAGCAGGGCACTGGTCTGCAGGTAGCTGGTGAAGTGAAGTCAAGGAACACTACACTGACAAATACAGCCACTTGACTATTACAATGCGAGAATTACAGACATTTTAGTCATCCAATCCAAAGTGACATACTGGTGAAACAGTAACCAACGTATATTTGAGGGCATTATGGACCAGGTTAACCATAGTGGAAACATTTAGCTAATTTCCCAAACTCCTTTTAACAGATTACCTCTCAACAAAATTAGGTTGCATTCATTGGGTATTTTCCCAAACAGATGCACTGTAGACTGTGACGACCATGCCCACTAGGTTCAACAGTGATGAATACGTTGACATTGATGAACGCAGGGAAGGACAGCTTAATCCAATTACAAACACTCCTTATTATTGCAAAACATTTTGCTGCAGTGTATACAAATGAATGGGGCCCATGTTGGAAGAGGCTGTGTAGAGGATACTCCTCCGTCTGCCGCAGCAGCTTCTGACACTCGGCCATCTGCTTCCTGGTATGAGTCACCTGCAGGCTCCACCCCTCCGCTACGTACAACCTTAGTGACTCCTCAAGGAATTCCTCAGCTCTTTCCGGGTCACCTTTCATCCTACATAGAAACAATTATTACATAATTACAATGTAATCAACTAGGCCTGCACGATTCGGGGAAAAATATTAATTGTGTTTCTTTTGCTTAGAATTGATATCACGATTCTCTTTTTTTCTCACGAAGTGTAATGTTTATTGCACATATGAACCATGACAATATAAATTGGCCATACCACACATAGTCTTTTTTAGCACCTACAGTGCTAAAGTATTCGGCCCCCTTGAACATTTCAACCTTTTGCCACATTTCATGTTTCAAACATGAAGATATAAAACTGTAATTTTTTGTGAAAAAGCAACAACAAGTTGGACACAATCATGAAGTGGAACGTAATTTATTGGATATTTCAAACTTTTTTAACAAAATAAAAAACTGACAAATTGGGCAAGCAAATTTATTCCACAGAGTCGCCTTGAGGTATGCAAACGCACATTTGGACAAGCCAGCTTCATTTTGGAAGAAGGTGCTGTGGACTGATGAACCAAAGATGGAGTTATTTGGTCATAACAAGGGGTGTTATGGATGGCGGCAAAAGAACACAGTATTCCAAGACAAACACTTGCTACCCACAGTAAAATTTGGTGGAGGTTCCATCATGCTGTGGGGCTGTGTGGCCAGTGCCGGTACTGGGAATCTTGTTCAAGTTGAGGGTTGCATGGATTCCACTCAATATCAGCAGATACTTGAGAATAATGTAGAGGAATCAGTCACAAAGTTGAAGTTACACTCAGGGCTGGATATTTCAACAAGACAACAACCCAAAACACTGCTCAAAATCTACTCTGGCATTTATGCAGAGGAACAAGTACAATGTTCTAGAATGGCCATCCCAGTCCTCAGACCTGAACATCATTGAAAATCTGTGGGGTGATTTGAAGCGGCCTGTCCATGCTCAGCAACCATCAAACCTAACTGAACTGGAGATGTTTTCAAAGAGGAATGGTCCAAAATACCTTCATCCAGAATCCAAACACTCATTGCCAGCTATAGGAAGCGTCTAGAGGTTGTTATTTCTGCTAAAGGAGGCTCAACTTAATATTGATGTGATATTTCTGTTGGGGTGCCTAAATTTATGCACCTGTCTAATTT
>JACXGM010015037.1:0-21621 GCA_016801145.1 Umbra pygmaea | reverse complement strand
GCAGAATACACCAGAATACAAACAGACAACAAAATGTAATATAACTTTAAGTGTGGTAACATTCAGAAAACAGATGAGTTTTAAGCATAGTTTTAAATTCTGAAATAATATTAACACGACAGAGTGATCGAGGGAGAGAGTTCCAAAGTTTTGGTGCGACAACACTGAACGACCTGCCCCCCATTGAAGCCAGGGGATGCCGAGGGACAACAAGAAGGCTAGAGTCAGAGGATCGTAGAGAGCGAGTCGGGGTGGAGTAAGTGGCAGAGATAGGGGGGAACCAAATTGTGCAGAGATTTAAAAGTGAGCAGGAGGATTTTGAATTTAATACGATAAGCCACAGGAAGCCAGTGGAGATTGTACAAAATGGGGGTGATATGGGCAGAACACTTAGTGTGGGTAAGTATTCTGGCAGCAGAGTTTTGAATGTATTGCAATCTTGTAATGGAACTGGCTGATAGACCAATAAAAAGGGCATTGCAGTAATCAAGACGTGATGTGACAAATGCATAGATGACAGTTTCAGCGTCTTTAATATTGAGGAAGGGGTGGAGCTGGGCAATGCGACGTAAATGAGAAAAGGCTGATTTGGTGACAGAATTAATATGAGCCTGGAAGGAGAGGGAGGAGTCAAAAATTCCACCAAGATTTTTAATAGTACCAAATGCTTTGATGTGAGAGCCAGCAATCTCACAGGTAAAATCTATGGGAATTTTGCTAATGAGAGACGGAGGTCCAGTAAAAATAATCTCAGTTTTGTCCATGTTAAGTTTTAGAAAATTTGAGTGAAGCCAATCTTTTATTTCATGCACACAGGCAGAGATTTTGTCAGTTGTGCTCGATAGAGCAGGTGTACAGATGGTATATAATTGGATGTCATCAGCATAAAAATGATAGTTAAAACCATGACGGTGGAAAATCTGACCAAGAGGTAATATGTAAATTATGAATAATAGTGGCCCGAGAACGGATCCCTGGGGGACACCTTGCTTCAGGGGGACAGTAGGTGAGAGAAAATCTTGTACCGAGATGTAAAATTGTCCATCAGAGAGAAAGGAGGAAAACCAGGAGCCGCACCAGAAATACCCACATCCGAAAGGCGCAATATGAGTAGTTCATGGGAGACAGTATCGAAGGCAGAACTGTATAGACAGTGAACCAGAGTCGCCAAAAACAAGCAAATCATTCAGTACCTTGACAAGTGCAGTCTCAGTGCTGTGAAGAGGGCGAAAACCAGATTGAAAGGGATCAAGGAGACTATTTCCAACTAGAAAAGACTGAAGCTGGGAGGCAACGGTACGTTCCAATAATTTTGCTATGAAGGGTAGATTTGAGATAGGATGATAATTAGATAAGACTGAGGGATCAAGGTTGGGTTTTTTGAGAACAGGGGTAACAGCAGCAGTTTTGAGTGACACAGGGAATGAAGCAGAGTTAAGAGATGCATTGATGAAGTGAGAAATAGGTGCAGAGATAACTGAATGGCAAAGTTTTAGAAGAGGAGTAGGAGCAGGGTCAAGACGACAAGATGAAGGGTTGGATTTCAAAATTAACTCAGAGACAGAAGATGGAGTAGTCAGAGAAAAGAATGTCAGGGACTGGCCAGATTCGTTCAGCAAATAACTAGAATTTGTAGCATCATTGGAGAGACACTGGTTGACGGCATCTGTCTTTTCAAGCAAATGATTTAGAAATGAACAGCAAAGTTCATCTGAAGCTAGAGCAGCCTGAGATGGAGGTTTGGTAAGTATATCTATTGTGTTAAATAATGCTTTTGGGCTGTTACTTGATTTGTTAATTGTGGCAGATAAAAAACTAGAACGAGCAGAGTTAAGAGCCATTTTGTATTTTTTTACATGTTCAATAAAAGTTAAATGGTGAACAGTCAGGCCAGTTTTCCTGTAAAGACGCTCAAGCCGTCTACCTGTGGCCTTTAGGATACGAAGCTCAGGAGTAGGGCTGTGCAATTAATCAGATTTTGATCGCAATTTCGATTTCAGCTCCTAACGATCACAAAAACAGTGTAATCGAGAAAAAACGATTATTTTGTACATTGCATTTTCTAAGAACTCTTATTTTTGTCTTGTGTTCGAATGACACAAACTTTTGTCCCTCCCGAAACCGAAAGTGAAACTAACTCAGTCGTCTATTAAAGACGCATTTTACAGTGTAACTCCATATCCATCGTGCGCGCAGGCACAAAAAAATAACACATGCCGTTGCATACTTTTAGCCTAAGATGTGTGCCCCATTTGCACAGTTGAGAACGACCGCTCTAGAATGTTGTTGTATACTTTGGACAAGCGTTATAATTTGCCATCTCGCCACAACTTTACCATAGTTGCTCTGCGTGCTTTATATGAGAAATGCTGTGCAGAAGTGGCGACAAAGGCAGAGTATGGGCTACATTATTTTATATATTACAGGTGATTGCAGCAGCTCCATGAGTTTACCTCACAGCAACGAAGGTACTTTGTTTGTTAGTTAGCTTATCAGCTTTGTCTATTTGAGTCTTGTTTGGGATATTTTATGTGTACTGACTGAAGAGCCAAGCTTCCTGTTACTTCTATTCAGTAGTTTGTTTGAACTGCTGTTTGTAATTCTACAGCAGACTTATTAAGCACAGTGATCGTGCGCACATGTAAAACCTGCAGGCAAAATAGAAAATAAGATACATTTAGAAGTGTTAATTTATTTAAAATAATAAATATAAATAAATTATGTGTAATTGAAATTGTAGTGTAATCATATCCAAACATTCTAACAAACTATGTGTGGTGGTCACCCTCAACAAAGTAAAAAAAATGCACCCGCTCCTGACGTCTGAATATTTTCACTGTTTTTTAAAATCAACATGCAAATTTCCAAAATCAATGAGTAATCGATTTAAATAATCGTGATTTCAATATTGACTAAAATAATCGTGATTATGATTTTTTCCATAATCGAGCAGCCCTACTCAGGAGTGTACCAAGGAGAAGAGTGTGTGGAAGGGACATTTCTGGTCTTAACAGGAGCATGTTTTTGTAAGATTTCTGAAATTATAGAGTGATAACTAGACAATATCAGGGAGGGAGAAGATATATCAAAGACATCAGAGATATTAGAAGCAATGGAGGTACAAAATGATGCAGTATCGACAGCTTTGAGATTGCGATAGGATATAACAGTTGTTGAACATTTTTTATGCATAGGCAAGCTTAAGCTAAATTCAAGAAGTTTATGATCAGAGATGCCGGTGTCAGAAGAAGAGATGGAGGAGATATTAGCCCTAGATGTACAGATCAAATCAAGAGTATGACCACGCCTATGGGTAGGGATATTAGCATGCTGAGTCAAATTAAAGCATTCAAAAACAGAAAGTAACTGATTAGCATCAACATGAATTTTAAAGTCACCAAGCAGTAGAATGGGAAATGACAATGAGCAGGCAAGGGTCAACAGCTCACTGAGTTCCGAAAAAAAGTAGGACAGGACCTTAGACGATAGAGCAAGATAATTATAAGAGAGTCAGCCTTCATTACCATATATTCAAATGTATTGGTGTCATGTAAGTCGAGTTGCTTGAGTCTGAGGTTATCGCGATGGATGATAGCGAGACCACCCCCTTTACCGTGCAGTCGAGGTCTAGACAGATACGTTTCAATGAGAAGAAAAATGTCAAGCTTATTGTCAGTAATCATTTCATTGAGATAGGAGGCTTTGTCCGAGATAGATCGACAGTTGAGAAGTGCAAAGTGATGATGCAGGATATTCAAATTAGCGGTATGTTGCTGATTTTTGTCAATTGGATAGATCAGAGAGCGCTGAATAGTGAGACCGGCAGACAATTGTCTAGGTTTGGACGATGGTCTGTAATTGGTCCAAATGCATGGAATAGCGTCAGGTTTTCAGCAGAAGGTACTCTTGAGTGCACGCCGATAGCGGTGTACATAACGTGGGCGACGGAGAATCCCTAGACTCTGACAGTAATGATATGTCATTGAATCAAGACGCGGGCGGCAGTTCAAGGCCCTTAGTTGTGATGGTAGATAGCCAAAATCCATTACGTATGGGAGTCAAAAAATGAGGCAAAAGAAAAAAGAGCATATTTTACACAAGGCATATTGATGCTGAGGAGATGGGAGCCTATCATAAGCAAATCCACATTAGCCAAACCCTGAAACAACACTTACCAAAACAGCAGACTATATAGGAGACAACGCACCCAGATAGTAAGCTGTAAACAAACAGCACAACCAACTGAGAGAGCGGTATTTCACCCATCAGAAGAGCCGTGCGTGGCAGGTATATAACAGGGTAGAGAGCTCGCAGCAGCACGATGGCAAACTTATAGTCAGTCAATTCAGAGTCCAGTTCAGAGATCGGCAGTGAAAAATTAGTTGTAAAACCAGGTGCGAAGCGGCTGCACAGATACGCACAGCGTTTTCGAAATATAATTTACAGACAGCAGAGGTGGCTAGTGGCAACAGTCCAGTTAAGAGACCCAGCAGTGATAAACTGAATAATCCACACAGAGTTCAGAAAACATTATCCAGACGGGAAAACAAAACATACAGACATACAAACAATCCAGGTGTGAAGCGGCAGCACAGCGTACTCAACCCGGAAACAGTTCAGCACCAATTCAGAGCAGTTGAAAAGATGGAAAGGTACATTTAGCATAATCTGATGTGTAAAGTATTTTGTAAAACAAATTAGATTTTTTTTAATTTTAATGCTTTAATTAGTATTTCCAAAATTCCATTATAAAGAGAATGTTTTGAAACTGAAGTCTACAATTTCTATTAACTATCCAACACAACTTTTCATAATCTAACATAAGGAGTAACACAAATAACCTTCATTGCTAATAATTTTACTTTTTGTATTGCAAATACACAATTTGTGTAGCAGTGTTCCTGACATGTCATACAAACTCTTTGCTGATTGGATTGTGTTCACTAAATCGTGTTTATAATCTCTTTCTCACTTTCTGTTGCATGCAGGAGTGTTTCTGAATATCAGACGGTGGTTCTTTAAGGCTTGTGGGGGGAGTTGAAAGCAAATCTTGACTGAACTCTGTGTGACTTCATAGGCAAAATCATTGTGATTCCCATAACTTGTGCAGAAGTGATTCCCATGAACAATTCTTTTAGAGCAGCGATTCAGTACACCCAGTTCACTGAAAAGACTTGTTCGTTCAGGACTCGCACATCACTAGTCTGCTTTTAACTGCCAGCACATTTGGCTTCAATACCCAGAAAGCTAGCAAGAAACATTGACAAACGTACTATTCTAATCATTACAGTGGGTATCTACCTAATGCAACTTTTGATATAGTACAATATTATCATTTTATTATAATATCCTATAACTAATTATGGAGAGATCAACATAATCAAATCACTTACAGGATTATCATTCATGATTTAAGTCTTAACCGTCTGTGTGGAGTTTCGGTTTGCCGCGATCAACTACGTGTGTGCGCCCTGATCGCTGATTTTCATTGTCCCTTTTGCGATTGGGTGAAAAAGAAATCTGTAAAGATTTGGATATAATTAATTTTAGGTCTACTCAGTAGCAAATTGTGATTTAAAAAGTACCAAAGTACTTTAAATAGTGAAATGCCTACTTAAGTAAGAATACAATTACAGACTTGAAAAAATACTCATGAAAGTACAAGTACCCAAAAATAACTTCCACCACTGGAAATTACCTTATAGAATAATTGAAAGGAACTTTGTAAAATATATATAGTGTTAATGAAAAAATATATTCAAGAATAATATATGTTAAAAATATATTCTGACTATCTTTGGGCCTGCAGAGAAGGCTTTGCAGTTCCTGACGGCCCACCATGAAATGATACGACTCTGTGGTATAATATAATAGACAGTTTAATAGAGAAAGGGCTCGGATCCAAACAGATAGGTAAATATAGGGCTTGGCTTGGCGTAGTCAGGTAGCGGAGGTCATACACGTGAGGCTCTGGCAACAGCACAATAGCAGGATCCGAAGAATCGTCAGGGGCACAGGCAATACAGGTCAGCATACAAGTAGTCACAGGGTACGGTACAAAAACGGCAGGCAATCTCAGGAGTAGAAGAAACACAAACAGGATCAGTACACAGGATATCAACTCATCAATGTAACTTGCTCAGTAGGCTCAAATGGGAAGCAATACCTCGCAACGAGGTGAGTGTTTGACTAGTCTATATACACCTAATGATAATAAGCGGCAGGTGTTAATATTCTGGTGATTTGGATCTGTGAGGTGTGCTGCGTTTGTGTGCAGTGGGAAGTGTTGTACTGGAATCTGATGGAGTCAGTCCGTGCTGGGTGCTGTGTGTGTGTGGACGGGGTGTAGCGGCGATACCAGCCTCAGGGGCAGATGTGACCAGACCTGCCGGATAGCCCCTCACACACACCACTGTGCACAGTGCATACATATCAATATTTTCAATTCATTTATGAAAATCATTAAAGATTGTAATACACACACCCATATTTCTGAATATTCAACCCTCATGCCTAGGCTATTACACAACGCTATAGGTTAAATTTAGTGGGATTGACCATACTATTTTATTCTAGTGACCTAAATGAGTAAAGGAACATCTTAATTTTAGCTAATCAAAATATTGTAAATTGTGACATCAAATGAAATCTCTGTTCCAGATATGCTGATATGTTGCTGTCTAGTCCAGATGAAAGCCAGAAAAATAATACCCTGAATAGCATTCCAGACCAGCCCACATGAAACCAAATCAGCCAGGAAACAAAATCTGTTCAGATAGTTCAGAAAATGACTCCCAAAATCAATCCATTTTACAGGACACAGTTAGGCATATTCTGTATGCACTATTGTATCAGAAAATGCAAGATCTCAGTAGTTATATAGCTTATCCTCCTCTGGAATTCCACCGTCCATGACAAGACAGACAAATGGTGTACAAGAAAGGATGGAGTACTGTAATATGGACAGCCAACCCAGTGGAAAGCATGGTAGGAGCCTAAAATGTGGTAAGGCACTATCTACACATAGTGTAACTTCATAAGTTAACTAATACCTGTACAGAGACAATCACAGGCTCAAGGGAAGCCAAGTATTAGGAAATGGTCCAAAAATTCTCACTGAAACCTGCTACAATGATACTTGAATTATGCTGGGATCTCATGAGTGAGAACTACATGCATTAGAATACCTTTTATGTCCTGTGAGAACCTAGACAACTAGTAATCCAGTTATGGGTGGATGGTCCAAGATGCGATATTGGCATTAAATACACTGGCTGGGTGGTTGCAGAAGAAAAGACATTCAGAATTGGTGATTTTCCATTAAACTATTCATCACTAGTAGTAGCACTAGTATCAAAATTAATTGCATTGGCAGAAGCACATCAAGCATTTGAAGAATGAAGAGTCAACATCTACACAGATTGTTGTTTAACTTTTGAAGTAGTTGATTAAATGACGCTATGGGGCTGTAGAGGCCTGGTAACCATAATGGAGATGAAACTCAAAATGCATCAATAATCTGTTGCTTGATGGCAGCAAGCCATCTTCCTCACAGAACCATAGGGCCCAAGGTCAAAGCTCAGCAATATGATGGATTGAAGGAGAGTCAAAAACACCAGGCCACCAAAAAGGGAGCAGAAACAGACTACACTCCTAAAATTACAAAAAAAAACAATATCTACAGCAAAGAATGAGCCACAGGAAAACATTAAAATCTTGATTATGTGCTTACAGAGCAGATATAAATGATTAACAGAGAAAGAGACAACATTAAATCAGATAGAAGCTAAAGAATTCCAGCTAACCAAGTAATTGTCCTCAGTGGAATAAAATAAATGATAGTTTTATTCTAGATAGCTTTGTTCAGGACCAAAAGCCATAAGAACACAATCAGTGAAACATGGTGGTGGGGCGAGTAGCCCAGAATCATTCTTGACACAATCTTAAAGTACAGTATTTCCCAGATAAGTAACAGGCAGTAACTGGCACCGTAGACCCAGGCATTTGAAATAATAGCCAATTCTCCAATGAAAAACTATTCTGATTTTTAATTAACAACACAGTGTAGGTGGGATAGACAATACAAACTGATACTGAATTAGAATCAGAAAACCAAAACATTTATCTTGGTGTCATGGTGCTGCTAAGTGGTAAACGTCATAGTGACAAAATACAAATATCTTTATTTTTATTAAATATTTTCATTTTCCTTCCCAAATCCCACTCAACTGCCAGGTTTGCAGCTCTGCAACTCCTTGGATATATCTGTGGGATGGCGGGGGGGACGCACATAGTTCATCCAACCACATGGCAGCCTGCCGCCAAATCTTTTTCATACTCCAACATGGAAGCCTTAAGTCAGATCATGCACAGCTGATTACGTACACATATTATACATCTGCAATTAAATTTACAGGTACCCAATCTGAACACAAGGAGTTGCTGGAGAGCGACGTGGCAGGACAGGTGATCTGAATTATCTAACCCAAAAATCCTGGGCAGCAATATTCAAATTTTTGCTTTCAGAGAACCCATAGTCAGGCTTGAATTACTAACTATCATGACGCAGACTGTCCTGCAATGCAATGCAGCCCACTATACCAAACAGCAAATTGTGTTGGTTATCCAGTGTTAACTATACAGTGTTAACGGAAGGTGTTAAATGAACAACTGTGAGTGTTAACTCAACACAATACAACACCGGTGTTGGTTTTAAAAAATAGTGTTGGTTGTCAAAGTGTTTGTTTAACATTGTGAAGTGTTAGGCAAAACTTCACAATGTGCCAGAATGCTTTGTTGCACATTTCTTTTTCAGAATTGGTTTAATATATTTTCTGCTTTGTGCATTCATGAATTGATTACTTTGTGTAATTAATAATAATATTTTTTTAACTTTTCAAATCTAATATAAACTGTATGTGTTATTATTGATTGCAACCATTACTGAGATTAGTGTTCCGGTCGATGTGGTTTCACTAGTCTTGTTCAGTTTGTAAGTACTTCACCATTGCAGTTTTATTGAATGCAGGTTGTGTGTGATAAAATATGTTGGATATCCTTTCAGTTGGATTTCAATTTGTATTAAAACAATCTGAAATCTTCCAGTGACTGTCATTGCAGCCCTAAATCACATTTAATACGTTCTGAGGGAACTATTTTGTATTACCGAAATATGTGAAATATGAACGTATGAGAGGGTCAAATACGTTTATAGGAAACTAAATTGAACACTCGAATAACGTTAAATATGAACATATGAAGATCATGATGTAGCATGTAAATTGCGTAGTTTTTGGTAAGGTGGAGGTCGGGGATGGTGGACGGGCGTATAAATCTGCGACTTCCATGCCAGTGTTCGCAAGTTCAAATCCAGACCGGCACTTTGTGTTTGTTTTGTTCTACATTGCTTGCGTCATGCAGACACGCGATTAACCTTAATTCTAACCTTAACCACAGTAACGTCATATTTAACCTTAACCGTTAGCAACCTCATGTCTAACCTTAACCGTTAGTATCCTCCTACCTAACCTTAACTGTGAACGTTGTAATATAATTTTGAACGCTATAGAATGTGTGGAATGTTCTCGCACAAATCCGCTAAAAACGAAATATACAGGAGCAACGTAATTGAAGTACAAATATAGCCTAATAACGAAACGTGCAGTTCAAATGTAAAAACAACTAAATATGTTGGCATATAACGTAATTCAGGTTCTTAAAATAGTTTCCTGAGAACATAATTTGGGAGAAATTCTGAGATGTTTGGTCATTGTGGTTCAAGAACTGTAAAAAACAATATTGTCACAATAACTTAAGAAGACATGCTAGGAAGTATGCAAATTAAAAATTAACACTCCTAGTGTAAGGGAATTACACAATTTAATATTGAAAATACATTCTCATGTGAAAAAACACCACTGTTAATGAGTTAAAATGTTACCTCTATCAAAAGTGTTAATTTTTTACTCAGATTCCATGAGAACTATATAAACAATGAGAAAGAGTTAAATTAACATGGCAGAAATTGATGTGCAAGCAGACCCCACCAAAATAAAAATAAATCTATGCATAGTAAGCATAGACTACATTATAAACAGTCAGTATATTGGATTAAAAGTTGATTTCCCAGGTATGGTACACATTTTCTGTGGTGTATCTAATTGTAGTCAAATGGGACAGTTAAGGAGAACTTGCCTAAAAAATTCCATGTCCTGGATTCATGTTAGAGCTTGATGCAGGGGAGTTGGAACCCAATAACGTTTTCTGTAGACTGTACAATGCGTAGATTTTTACAGCTACACAACTGTGGCTGCTTTAGATGTGGAAGGAAACATAAAAGAAGGAAATTGGTCTACAGGGTTTAAGGAAGCACAACTAAGGAATAATCTTATTTTTAGGGAAAACAAATGAGAGCTTAAATTAATCTACCAATGGTTCCAAAAGGTTTATCACTCTTGAGAGTCATCAGAAGAGGTAGTACCCCGATCAACTATGTGGAGCTGAAAGACCACTGAAATTGTTGATACTAATTTCACTATGGGGCGTAATCAGGGTAAACGGATACACATTAGGAGCAAGCCAACAATACACATTACCTTCTATCAGTAAATGAGAACATGTGATTGGGTGATTAGACCATATTAAATATGTTACTTCGGCAGAGAAGGGTGTAATTAACTGCATTACATTTACATTTATTTTTCTAATAAGACATTTTTTTTTTAATAAGACATTTCTCATTACAAGTGTATTTGATATGGGTGAAATTTTTTCCTAATGCAGGTGATTTCTAAAGGGGTGTAAGATTGCCCAGTTGAATTGTGATATGAACAAGCAACAGTAATTTAATGTGGGAGAAACAAATAATAAATGCATTAGTATGTATTGGCTTTGCTGTGAGATGCACACAAGTGTCATTTTCAATCTATTGGTAAATACAGAACCATCGCTGTAAAGATAATGAAGACAACTCAAGCCAAAATTTGTACAATTTGTATAACCTACTTATAAACACATTGAAGCATGATGTTAATCCATCTAATTACTTTGTTGTACTCTAGCAATGTATAACATATTATTATACATATTTTAAGTGTAGAAAATATAAAATCCAAAACTTTTGAGGATTATACTTAGGTAGTACTTTGTCACTTTTATTGTAATTAATTACCTTGTTGGATTTGGTTTTGTTCAATATTATTCTATGTTTTGTCCTAACTTCAACTCAAGTGTACTACTGAGGCTAATTTCATTTGGATGAATGTACATAGTGGAACATTGAATAAAAGGAGAGGGAATGGAGGGAATAAAATAATACATGACAGATGAGCAACTGTATGATTTCAACTGATTTGCACATACTGATTATAGCTGAATAGAAGGAGCTCACAGCAATCAGAATAGTAAGTTACCATAACTGCCTGAAATAGCCTAATCACTCACTGACATCAAGGCATCAAGAACCCAACTCAAGCCCACTGACTAAAACTGACAATCTCTTGCCTTTAAATCCCTTAACCCAGTGATCCTCAAACCCCTCCATGGAGGGCCTAGTTGTATGCAGGTTTTCGCTTTTACCTTTTACCTTTTACAAGCCTGATGGAGTTGCTACCGAATTGGTTAGGATCTCCCCCGGCAGTCTAGGTCTAGTCTAGGTCCTAATTATGCTCTAATTGAAGGGAAGGACCAAAAACGAGCATACACCAGGCCCTCCATGGAAGGGTTTGAGGACCACTGCCTTAACCTATGAGTCTCTTACCTTGTTGGTTGTAATAATCTTCTAGAGGGCCAACAAAATGTGTTAGATTTTCCCAAACAATTTTCTTTAATTTACTGGTTTGTATTTTTTTTTCTCTATACTTGTGTTAAACATTTGTAGAAAGAACAAAAGGTGAGTCCATTATAATGATTTCATTGGTTTACATTAAATGTCCTTGTCAAATGTATGTACCTCAAAGATAGGGCCAATACAATAAAAATAATTAGCAAGAAGAGTTTAATGTTTTTATGGCAGTATTGACTAAACATGGGTGAAATTATTTCAAGGTACATGTCAAATCAACTGTTCTGGGTCATATCAGCTCCAGCAGTCATCATCACTAGTCTTCTGAAATCACCACCCCTTTACACACCTGTCTTGTATTGTCCTGATTGCCCTAATGTGTATATATGCTCCATTTCCCTAGTGTTTCTTGTGTGTTTTATACAACTGTACATCTCAGAATTTCTCCCAAATTACATTCCCAGGAAACAATTTTAAAAACCTGAATTACGTTATATGCCAACATATTTATTTTTTTTTACCTTTGAACTGCACGTTTCGTTATTAGGCAATATTTGTCTCTCTTTGGCTCTAAACTGAGGCGGTCGCAGTTTCTCCCTCTCCCTTTCCTTATCTTCCCTGCTTGCTCTTGTCTCGTCTTTGTCCTGTACTCTGAGAGCCTCTCGCAGCACTGCTCTCCAAACTACGGAAATTATGGATTTGATCAACTGGTCTCTAAACGCAATTGACACCATATTCTCGACGCGAAGCTTGGGTTCGGGGGAACCTGACTGCCCTGCAGGAACGTATGCAGCTGGCTACACGATGGACGCATGGGCGAGGTGGCGGGTCGTGTGTCTGGCGGCTCTTTCCGTGGAGGACGTTGAAGATATCTACCTATTCGGAACCATGATAACAGGTCTTCTGCTGATGGGATTAGGCGTTGCCCTGGTTTATCGTGAAATTAAGAAGACGGTGACAGCTGTTAATTGCCCCACAGGGCTGCCCGTCATGATTGAAACAGTGGGCAGAGCCGTTTGCACTCAGACTGGGTCTATAGACCACAAGTTGGTTAACATCACGGAGAAGCTCACAGGTTTGCAAAGGAAAGTGGATCGTAATGCTGTTTTGTTTTTCAAATCCCTGTCTTCCTGTCCTGTCTACCTGATGTGATGTTTTGTTGTATGGATAGGTTGATGGCTAATTTCACTGGTACTTGTACTATGTGACAATAAAGTTAAAGTTGAATACATCAATTACGTTGCTCCGGTACATTTCATTTAGCAGATTTATGCGAGAACATTCCACACATTCCATAGCGTTCTAAATTATATTGCAACATTCACAGTTAAGGTTAGGTAGGAGGATACTAACGGTTAAGGTTAGGCATGAGGTTACTAGCGGTTAAGGTTAGATATGACGTTACTGAGGTTAAGATTAGAATTAAAATTAGGGTTAACGTTACAAAAAACGATAATCGCGTGTCTGCATGATGCAAGCAATGTAGAACAAAACACACAAAGTGCCGGTCTGCATTTGAACTCGCAAACACTGGCATGAAAGTCACGGATTTATACACCCTAGCAAAAACTACGCTATTTACATGCTACGTCATGATATTCATATGTTCATATTTAACGTTATTCGAGTCTTCAATTTAGTTCCCTACAAACATAATTGACCCTCATACGTTCATATTTCACATATTTCGGTTTTACAAAATTGTTCCCTCAGAATGTATTTCATCGGATTTAGGGCTGGTTTTACATCTAGGTTTGATGCTTACATGTTACATATACTCAGATCTGCTCAAAGTCGGGCCGGCAGTCCACAAATGTTGTTCTAAGCCTTAAAGTGTACTGTGTTCATGCCACTCTGTCTTCTGCACTTGACTCCGCTACACCATCATTATATCAACATTTACTTCAGAACAGTTTTTTCCAAAGTAGCAAGCAATTGACCTTTTAGATTTGTGTCATAACCAGTAGTAATGGCAAAAATGTATGATTATTCAGAGTACAGTAATCTAACACTTTTGTTTCAATATCATTGTTGACAAGTTTGCTTTGCCAGCTACAGGAAGTGTCCTTCAGTCATTTTTAGACAATTATTCCAGCTAGCCTGTAGTGTTAGGTTGTGACAGCAATTATTGCTAGCTATCAGTTGTAGTTAAAACCTCAGTGGTTTCAAACCTGTTTGGGTAACATAAATATAAACCAGCTCATTTGTCCAGCATTTTGATGAAAACTGGCATGCGTGGAGTAGCTGGCGGGGAATGAGGCAGGAAGCAAGCGCGTAATTGAAAATAATTTGATTAAAACTTTTAGGCAAAAAAGAAAAGTAGTATAAGCATCAGCAATAACACAGGCACACAGTGCATAAAGACACTGCTATTGGTTAGGTAGACTCACATACCCTACATATTAAAATAATTAGTTTCAGCTGTGCTGATTACACATCTCACAAGAGGGGAAAATAATGAAAGACTTGTCCTTACATGCCCATAGTGGGTCGCCTACACTCTGCTTCCGGCCCGTGGTGTCTATGGCTGTCAGCGGGACTGGAGAACCTCCCCTCATCCAGCCCTTAGGTGGTCCCACACACCAGTTCTGGTGCCATTTGGGGGCCATAGTATGGTGTTATTTTAACGCCAAATGTCGCGTGCACGCAGTACATCCCGCGCAAACAACAAATATTATGTTTGAGAGAGCGAAGGACTGGAGTTGCAAGAGCAGAACTGTAGCTGCGAGGAGAATTCATGTGTCCCGCGTGCATCCGCTATATTGCAAATGCACAGTCAGAGTGTTGTGTGGAAATTGCAATTAAGACGTTGCATGTATAACTTTGAGCAAGCCAAAATAATGTTGCAAGCAGTAAGTTACTGCGAAACGATACGTTTTTCACACGCTAAAATTATTAATCAAAATAAAGACTCTGACCATTGCCCACACGTGAATGTCTACTCTCATGCAAGTTTCCAATCCACTCGCAACGTCAGCTTTGGTCTCTCAGAATTGTATATATTTTTGATATATACTATATTTTTATACTATATTTTTTGAAACATCAGTTTAAACTTTTATCCAATAAAAAAAACTGGATTATTCCATTGAATGCAATTGGTCGGCTTTATTTGTTAGAAATCCAATGATTGGATCTGGCAAATTTCGTCCAGCACAAAAAACATCATGACGGATGTTAATCCAAATACCCAGTTTTTTTATTACATCCTATTAAATTTATTACATCTTAAAAACGATTTATTTTGTTATATTTTTATTGACCATGGTGTAAATTATTACAAGCAGTATACTTTCACTTCTTAATCATGTATTTACAAAAGTTAATGATTTCTTTTAACTTGTTTATGTAATTTACAGTAAACCATCATCTACTGTACCTCGTTTACACTTGGATCTGCCATCGCTTTTTCAATCGACGCCATCCCGCTGTGAAGTATTATATATTGCAAAAACATATTTTACATACAAATATATGTAGTATATGACCATATGTTTCATACATATATTTACATATTCAATATTGGCCATTTCACATGTGTTTTAATATGTCTAAAATATATGTAAATATATTTACATAATTATAGGTGTTAAGCTTATCCTTTATTTTACCAGGCAAGTTGACTGAGAACACTTTCTAATTTGCAGCAACCGCCTGGGGAGAAGGGGGGGAGAGGAGAATGAATAAGCCAATTAAGAGATAGGTATGATTAGGTTGTCATGATGGTATGAGGGCCAGATTGGAAATTTGTCCAGGACACCGGGGTTAACACCCCTACTCTTATGAATAGTGCCATGGGATTTTTAGTGACCACAGAGTAAGGACACCCATTTTAAGTCCCATCCAAAAGATGTCACCCTACGCAGGGCTGATGTCCCCATCACTACCCTGGGAAATTGGGAATGATCTTTAGATCAGAGTGACAAGTGCTTCCTACTGGCCCTCCAACACCACTGGTCTCCCATCCAGGAACTAACCAGGCCCAAGCCTGATTAGCTTAGAAGCAAACCAGCAGTGCAATTTGTATTCTTTCTTGTCATGTGTTTATTCGATTGTCTAGTTGTTTCTTTGAAGTACTTTGCAGAGGAATAGCATTAATGTTGTTTTCATAATATGTCTCTTTTGAAATGTAAACTTAAAGTACAAAGTGGATCATTATACTGAAACTGAAAAGGTGCTATATGCTGCTTGACAATGACTAAAGTCAAATCCTTGGTGTATTTAGTAAACTTTCCAGTAGATTGTGACATAATGGCAGATGTATGATACTGCGAACACTGGTCCTTATTAAATGAAGATTACTGACCATACCCTGTTGTTTCTTTGCATACAATGCATTTTATTAAAATTATGCTAATATATATTGTACAATTTATAAATGTTGACTCTTGTTTGTATATGATAATAATTGTCTTTTTCACAGTAGTTAATGTAGGGTGAAGTCAGCTAAAATGGGCAACTTTTTGGTAAAGGGCTTATAATTCCATCAAATAAGCTACGCATTAGATCAAATGTAATTTTTCTGCCCTGCCTGCCTAGAAACCTCAGACCAATAAAAACTCTTGTTACAAGTCAACAAGTGTTTAAGAAACAATGCAAGATCAGTTGTTGTGATTTGCTGTAAAGATATTAAGAGATATGATGCTACAACATTATTTTGCCCATTTTACCTGATGGTCAAATTTAGCTGACTTCACCCTAATGCAATATGACCTAAACTGGTCGTTATTTTTGGCTTGTTCCCTTGCCACCAATAGTTATAAACTCACAAATATAAAGAGATTCTCATGAATAATGTCTTGAATTTTTATTTCATGATGTGTTTATGAGAAATACTGCATATTCATATATTTCATAATCTTTACATATAATATTACATGTTTAAATACACAATATGCAAATGTATTACATATTCTGAGAAGCGCAAGTTATATATTGTGTACGTATATGTTAAGGATATACATGTGCAATATTTCATGAGTTTTCTGTGTGGAATTGGGATAAACTATTCCAGACGAGAATTAGGTAGCTGTATAAAAAACGTATTTCTTGCCTGATATTAGTCCAAACAATGGCCTTTTAACAAATGAGGAAAACAAAGACTGCTCAAAAACCGCGACCAACTGCATTCAAATGGGACAATCCAGGCTATTTCATTGGATGAATGTTTGAACTGATGTTTACCTGTATCAAAAATATATAAAAAATCAGAAGCTGACATTGTGAGTGAAATGGAAATTTGCATGAGAGTAGACTTTAACGTGTGGGCAATGGTCAGTTTGTGGATCACAGAAAGGTACAGTCTTGCTTTTGATGTGTACCTACTTATAGTTTGTGAGAAATGTATCTTTTTGCAGTAATGTACTGCTTGCAATTTGTTTTGCTTGCTCAAAGTTAGCAATGCAATGTCTTAATTGCAAGTTCCACACAACACTCTTGCTCTGCATGCGCAATATAGCAGATGCTCGCGTGACACATGAATTCTCCTCGCAACTACAGTTCTGCTCTTGCAACTCCAGTCCTTTGCTCTCTCAAACATAATATATGTTGCTTGCGCGAGACATATTGCTTGCGCGCGATACGTCACCATACCATAGTGTCCAGTGTCCTCTCCTGACAACTCAGATGCAAATGTCATCCCCTGGGACTGCCCCAGTACAGTTGGGACCTCTGTGGCTGCTCTGGTGCAAGTAGACCCTTCTGTAGCAGCTCTGGCTCAGGCAGGATCCCCTTGTGCAGCTCCGGTGCTAGCTTGGCCCCTGGTGCAACTCTGACGCTGACTGAGCACCCTGAAGCAGCTCTGAAGGGGCCTGTCTCTCTGCTGGCTGATCAGAGCCCTGCGGGGTACTTGGCTGTGCAGGGACCTGTAGTAGAGTCAACTGCACAGGGGCCTGTGGGGGAGCCGGCATTGCAGGAGCCTGTCTCTTCGCTGGTAAGACAGGGGCCTGTGGTGGAGCCGTCTTGGCAAGGGCTTGTAGTGGAGCAGGCATTGCAGGGGCCTGTCGCTTGGCTGGTGAGACAGGGGCCTGTGGTGGAGACTGCTGTGCCCCTCATGGATGCATTGGGTCAGGATTACCCCAGTCACACCCCATATTTGCCATCTGGGCAAAAGGGGAAATGAAGGTGGTTGGTGGCTTACCCAACCCGAGGTGGACTGGTAACTCCTCTCTCCTTTCCTCAGGAGAGAGGGGAACAAAGATCTTCAGCTGGGTGGTGAACTGTCCAAAATCACCTCCAATCCTTTCTTCTACCACTTGTAGTTCCTGGCCCTTCAGCAGGAGAATAAGCTTGGAAACATTCTCCCTACCCATCTGATATGCCCAGCTGGGATCGCAAACCTAGACATCCAGTCGGTTAAAGAATGTCTTGCAGTTTGCTGGGTTCCCATTGAATTTCTCCTCTAGCACTGGCAAATGTGTGCTAAACGGGCCAGGCAAGTTGATGTTGGTAGGGGCTGTGGCTGGGTGAGGCACAGACGATTGCTTCACTGTGGTGGAGGTAAGGGAGGTATTGAAACGCCTCATATTCTCCAGGACGGCGTCAAAGTTAACGAGGATATCTCCCTCTGGAGCTCTGACAACACATAACCTGTCAGTTTCATATTCCTCTGGAAAAGCAATCAATCAAATGTATTTTATAAAGCCCTTCTTCCAACAGCAGATGTCACAAAGTGCTTTGACGTAAACCTGGACAAAAAACCCAAAGAGCAAGGAACAGAAAGCGATGCACAGTGGCTAGTAAAAACTGCATAATAGGTGGATCCTAGGAAGAAACCAAGAGTGGCCGGTCTTAAGGGGGTGGCCAGTCCTTTTCTGGCTGTATGGGGTTACATGTCCAAATGATTTGAATGGGTGTAGTGGAGGCTAAACGCACATAATCGCCGTTCACACACCTTTTTATTTGTGAAATAGCATTTACTCACATTTTGTGATGGTCGACCCTCCAGGGCTTGAGTCAGTGCTCCACCTCCTCTGTGTTATGTTTTGGTTGACCCACGGACTATCTTGTCATCACTGTGTCATCCACTTTCAGCCTACAGATTACTTAACTTCATCTCAACAACACACAACACAATCCAGTCAATCATTAAGGTCTGTATTTAGTTCCTGGTTGTGTAGCTCTTGTCCTGATGTCATGCGTATGTGTCTAGGTGTTTGCTTTGTATACTTTTTGACTCACAGAAGTCAAGAGTTGCCAAGAGTTATTGGTACATTAAACCATTTGTTTATTTTCAACCTTCGCATTTGTCTCTGATATATTTACACCAAAATACATCTTTTCATTTAATTATTGTTCGGCCACTTAACATTACGTTCCCAGCGCTTTTAAACGTTGAAAATATGAATAGTCTTGATCTAAATTCTAATCACACCAACCTCTTTGCCAATGTGTGAACTCATGAATGTTTACTCCCTGTGCAGATGCAGCAGATGAGGTGACAGACAAAAAAACACTTTTTCAACGGAGACAACTGCAAAGGGAATCATTATTTTAATGCCAACAAACACTGTAACAAAACAAAACTGACTATGATGAGTCAAAATGTAATCTTTATAAGAACACTGCACTACACAACTACACATATGAAACAATCAGACAATGAACGACAGCTACCACAACACACAGAAACCAAATACAGACACTGATGAATGACTGTGAAACAGCCGAGTCCATTTGTCTGTGAATAGTATTGATCTATAGGTGGAAGTAAAATGACGTGACAGTCCATACAAACAGTACAAAAAGTACTCCCCCATTCATTCATGCCCCAATAATGTGTTCACTAAACATGGACAACGGTTCAACATAAAAAGCCATGAAATGTGAGGACCTGTTAGGTGTAATCCACTAAAACACAGTCAAGAGGAGAGGACATATTAAACTACAGTAGTTCAACATCCACCACCTCTGTTGTCTTTTAAACATGTTTTGTTTATTTGTATGACCCTCTTTACATTACTTAATAGGTATGTGTCTGGGTGCATTTCGTTTTATTCCATAAACTAGTGACACATTTTTACCCAAATTCTGAATAAAAATATTGTAATTCAGAGCATTTATTCACACATAATGTCGACTGGTCAAAATAAACTGGATCTCTCATATGAGTGCCTCACCTGGTTCACAACTACTTATCTGAAAGGTTTCAGTGTGTTAGGTCAGAGGGCCTGATACATCAATGATATCGCTCTTGCTGCAGGCAACTTTCATATCCATCTCTACACAGATGACACCATTCTAAACACCCACCACTGCAACCTCTACTCACTAGTTGGATGGCCCTTGATACACACCCGGCGCCTGAACCACTGGTACCACCTCATGTACAAGTCCTTACTAGGCAAAACTCCACCTTTCCGAGACTCATTAATATCCATAGCATCACTCACTCTTAATCTGCGCTTCAGCAGGTATTCCTCCCTAGTCGCTACAAAGGCCTGTGGGTCTTTTGGCCACTTCTCCTTCGAATTATCTGGTGCTAATTATTGGAACAGTTTACAAAAATCCCTGAAACTCGAGTCCACCATCCCCATCATTACTTTTAAGGCATTACTTTCAAATATACTGACTGACCACTGCACATGTTGACCCTACCCCCTCTCTTTGCCCGATTATTTATTTAATCTAACCTAATGCTGTTTATGTGTAACTGTTTAGCTGAATGTTTGTTTTTTATGTGTAACTTAATGTCGCATCGCACCTTGCGCCTTATCTTGGCCAGGTTGCGATTACAAATGAGAACTTGTTCTCAATCGATTAACCTGGTTAAATAAAGGTGAAATAAAAAATAAATACCTGGAATACCCAATAAGCAAATTAGTTCATATTAATTTTTAATCACAATAATAATGGGTTAACTTAGAAACATTTCAATAATCTATATTTGGTGGTATAATAATAATGGTAGTTTTTTTCTGGAGCTCTGTCACCATTATATGGACATCCTAATTATACTTACATTTATTCCTTTTGTATTGTTTTGAGTTAGCATGGCACACCTGTCTGATATTATTTTATTTAGGCTCACTGGTTTGTGTTTGATTGTAATCAGGTATACTTTTCTTTCCAGACTAGGTGTGCTATATTGTAGATTGGTGAACAATTCTTTAGGTTTCTATAAGTGCTTATATTTCTCACTCTCCCGTGTCGGCCCAAAAATAACTGAGGATTCATACGAATAAGGTTTACAGCTATATAGGCTCAGCTGCCGATTTCCCCAATAATCCTGAGAAGTCTTAAATCTTTGTAAACAATGTTTACTGATTCGTACAGATAATGTACTGAGAGTTTGTTGCTTTGTATTAATAGATTTATTGTCTTTGGGCATCACTGTCACCTTGTTCGATATTTGGCTAAAGGTGACCTAGATATTAAATATTTTCAAGTGTACCTAATAAGATATGGAACAAAACTCCTTGCTCTGGTCTCCAATTACACAACACAAAACCATTACAATAAATGCAAAATGTTTGGACCTCTACTAGTTTGTGTGTCTGAACCACTTTGAATTGTAATTGAATAACCATGTGGTAAATAAAATAATTGTTGTTTTGACAGTCAGGTGTCTAGCTATCTATTTAGCTAGCTCTACCGTCAGTCAGTATCTAGTTAGTCAGCATTGCTCAATCAAGGCAAGAGCTCTGGGCCCGTATTTATCAAGCTTCTTAGAATTACTCTTAAGAACACTGCTAAAACTTGACTTAAGAGTAAGAAAATTCTTGGCTCAAAGCTGCGCTTAAAAGTTAGTTATCAAACATCCCAGTCCTACTTTTAGTGAAGTGTAGGACTAAATCTTAAGTGTCAGTCTTAGAGCTGATTCACGACACTTTGCTGTGCCG
>JACXGM010015036.1:0-21623 GCA_016801145.1 Umbra pygmaea | reverse complement strand
TCTTAAAAGAGAACAATGTTATTTATTGACCGGAGATAACTGTCCAAAGGAACAGGCAAAGAATAATCCAAGAAGGCAGAGGTCAGACCGGAATAGCTAGTATGGCTAAGGTACAAACAAGGGAAATCCACAGGCAGAATACTTCAAACAATTCAGAGGTCAGACCGGAAAAGCTAATATGGCTAAGGTACAAACAAGGTAAATCCACAGGCAGAATACTTCAAACAATTCAGAGGTCAGACCGGAATAGCTAATACATGAATGCTCAGTAATAAGATTTGTACTTACAATACCTCGCAAAGAGGCAAGGAGAGGTGTGTGACTTAAATACAAAATGGAGTGAGCAGGTGTGGTGAATCAGGATAATATGGGAACTGTAGTTCTGAGGAGGCATGACTAGGGAAGCTGTAGTACTGTAAAAGGGAACAGGAAATGTTACAGAGTCCGAGTATGGGAAATGTAGTTCTTTGGAGACCTGACTAGGGAAGCTGTAGTCCACAGGAAGTAGAACTGGTGACTGGGAATTGTAGTTCTGAGCAGCATAGACCAAGGAAGTGGCTGTTTCCATGGAAGGGGAACTGGGAAACGTTACACCTGTAAGTTAGCACACACTAGTAATACTAGTAACTAACTACTAAGAAAACGGCCTGGCGCATTAAAATAATGCATACCAAGGGTTCGCCTCGGGAGAATTCATGAATGTTGATATATTCATGGAAAACCGTTTCTAATGTCGTTCGGATCTGGTGCGCATTTGAGGCTAAATTTCAACATGTAATTTCACCCTAGGGCAAACATTTTAGCTTACCACATGTGGAAATGTGTTTTACTTGACTAAATGATTTGATGAGTTGCAAGTTGGAGCAAAAAATAACCTTGCTAAATTGACTTATGCTCCTGATTGACTCAAAATGTGAACCTCAAAGAAGTGGAAATGGCGCTGGGGAAGTGGTTTACCGGCACACATGACCGTGGAGGGGAGAGGGCTGCAAGAGCCCTTAGAGAAAAAGGAGCGTCCACCACACAGATGCCATGAGTGTATTTTGTATTAATGTATTTTTTGGAGAGATGTTTTTTTCAGAGATTTTAAAAAAATATATATTTTTTATTTATTTACCTGTATTTTGTGACATTATTTTTTTTTTTAAAGATCATTTTTGTTGTTCGATTTAACAATAAATTTCTTGCAGTTCAAAGCGTCAAGTGTTTCCTTAAACCATTTGGCATGGTGGGGCTTAGATATGCCTTCCATGAATTGCCCAGTTAGGACCCACATACGATGCTTACAGAGCCCACTTTAAGCCCATAGGGGCATTCACGGTTGAATCCTGGTGCAAGCCCACTTTAAACTCCTTTAAGCCGGTGGGGCCCAAATGGGTCTGTCATGAATTGCCTGGTTAAGATCCCACATAACACCCTTATATATCCCTTTTAAAGCCCATCTGGGCATCCACGGCTGGATCCTGGGTGCAAACCCACTTTAAACACCTTTAGGCAGGTGGGGCCCCAATAGGTCTGGCATGAATTGCCCAGTTAGGACCCACATAAGACTCTTACATAGCCCATTTAAAGCCCATCTGGGTAGCCATGGTTGGATCCCAGGTGCAAGCCCCCTTTAGACCCATTTGGGCAGGTGGGGCCCAAATGGGTCTGACGTGGATTGCCCAATTAAGAAACCCATGCAGTACCCTTACAGGTCCCACTTTTAGTACGTCTGGGCTTCCACGGCTTGCCCCAATGTGGATCCCGGGTGCAAGCCCATAATGGGGCCCACATCTGCCGCCCATGAAGCCCTCATCTGGGCCCCACATGTCATTGCTGGCTGGGCATTATATATATATATTTTTTGTAATATTTTATATTCAAATACAATAGCAAACATATCAGACAGGTGAAGTGAGGATTATAGAACTGTTTTTATAGTGATTAAATTGTCTGCTTGCCTCAAAGATAAATAGACTTCAAATATGTACAGCTGTTGAAAAAAGCGAAGCTCGATTGAAGACATGTATTTCATGGGCCCTCCTCCACCTGCTCACCTTCTCCATCGAAACCGGTTTATCCCATCAACATTCCAGGCAACCCCCTCACACACACATACTGAGCTGGTAAAGAACAATGACTGTGGATGCTTGTGAGGGCAAGAACTGCATAAAGATTTTGTTGAATGTACTTTAAAACAGAATACAAAAACAAATATATTTATAATTTCAAAGACAGCTATGCTGTAGTAGCATACTCCTTAGTAGAATTAGAATTATTAAGTGGTCAAGGAAGATGAATGTTGGCCATGATTTTGGCTCGTTCCGGGGCATTCCTTCAGCCGTGTTCTAAAGTAGCTACACCCGCGTTCTGTCCGGGGCGTTCCTGTGGAGTATGTTATGTCCTGGTTTGTAACAAGCAATGCAGTTTTTCACAAATCTTCCAAAACTTTTCCAAGTGTCTTAGACTGCAGCAAACGTCTGTTTTCAAGTGTTGTCTTCTTGTGCTTTGAGTATAGGCTAATTGTCAGCCTAATGGCCCCTCCTCCAACCCCCTTACCCCCTCTGTCCGCAGTGTTGTACGAACTGATTGTATATTAGGCTAATGTGAAACTGAGCAAAAGAAGCCCCCACACAAGGACTTTGTGTAAGCTCTTTGCCAACATGTTGAAACATCATCAATGCTGTGAAATAGGCAACAGAGAGTAAACCTTTAGTTAACCATGTACTATCATTTGATCATATTATTTTGTAAATATGATTACAAATATTATTGAATTACTTATTTTGATACATTACAAATTGATTTGAGTAATATAGGCGAAAAAATGTATTGGTCTTTTTATCAGCAGCTTGTTCAATTTCTGTGACTTTGGACCAGGCCGACTGCCTTGGGTCGGACCTGGGTCAGGTTTCAGGCCGGATGTCAACCCTACTCTGCCTAGGTAGATTAAAGTTCAACAACTCAGTGGCATGTTGAGATCCATTGATGAATGAAGATGATCGCTCATGCTTGCGCAATTGAAACACAGCCCCTTTTCCACCCCCTCACACACCCTCTTACTTTACAATCTGGTATTGAAAACCTTGATAGGGCCGCAGCGTTGATGTAGCAAGCAGATACAAATAAATAACTTTGTAATCCAATAGAGATTCACAATTATTCAGTCTATACATTTTCGGACTTGACAGTGTGTCTTCTTTGCTCAAAACAGATCAATTAGCCTACGTGAATATTTTTGTTGTTTTTGAATGAAGCCCACTTTATAACAGTAGAATACGAACAACAACACAAACATGAATAGCCTGCAATAGTATTTTTTCCCTGTTTCCTGGATATATTACACTAGAAATAAAACAATTTCCCCTCACACTGTTTGTTTATTAGAGATTAGAGAATTAGAGGCATTGTGTAAAACATGTTTTATTTTGTTGATATAATGTAAAAATAATCTATTATAAGTAGTAGCCTATGTAGTGCGGCTTCATTCAGTAGTTTTGGTTTCATTCATTTTCATTCAGTATTACTTGTGTTTTTACCCTGTGTGTCTTGGATATATTAAACTGGGATTTTGTAAAAACTTGTTTTAATGAATGATAACCTGAGAGTGCAGCAAACTTGTCAGTTTCCAAGCATTGCCTTCTTGTATCCTTATCATCAAAACGTAGGTAGGCCTATATTCATTGCCCCTCCTCCACCCCCTCACCCCTCTGTCCGCGTTGTTGTTCAGGTTCAAGCTAATTTTGTTTTGCATAACCGCACGCTGTAAATGCATGTTACCAGACATTGAACGTTTTATAGCTATAGTTTACATAGTCATAACTTCCGGGGCATGGGCATCAGTTTGGATTGAAATGTTCTGGGGACACAGACGCTTTCGGAAGAGGCTGCACAGTTTAGACCAGCGGGATGATGTTGCTAAAAAAACATCCAATATATAACTACTATCAGACCGGACCTGGCGGCCGCGAAACAGGGCCAGTTCTACGTGGGTGATTGACGGGCATCCAATAGCTTTTTCATAAATCCCTCTGCACTTCCATTTGTGTCCTGCATTATGCAAACTGAGCACAAACGAAACCCCCACACAAGGAATGTTGTATAGGTGATCATACAATAAAATAGTTATTTTTTTGCTGTAAAGATTTTAAGAGATATGACGTAAGCCTCTACAACATTATTTGGCCCATTTCACCGGATGGCACATTTTAGCTGACCTCAACCTACGTGAGAAGCAGAGATCAGGGATGTAAGTGTAAAATAATCAGTGAAAATTCGGAAACACAAGATAGCCAGTCATTTTATATATTAGCCGACATTTTAATGCAAAGCCTAAAGACCGGTTTATTCCATCAACATTCCCGGCAACCATGATACTTAGCCTATTTTCCCATTTTTTATCCTTTGAACTCCGTGAAGTAGGAAATGTTTAATCTGAATCTGTCTGCTTTTTCCAGGAAACGGAAACATATAATAGGCTACAGAGAGTAAAAATGCTTGTTAGGCTATATCGTTACTATGAAAAAAATAAACATTTCAGAATAATGAAGGACACAACCTTAAAGTATTTTTCTTTGGATTTTATTTGCACATTATAGTAGAAACAATATAGAAAAAGTGTAGAGTTGAACATGCAGTAATTACAGAATGAAATATGGAAGACTATAGGATAATCATGGCCTATACATTTTTTTGATAATTTATATTTACTTACAAAGTTTTGTGCATTTTAGTGCATCTGCTCGCCCCAATAACTCTTTGCGCTGGTGAGATATAGCCTAGACTTGAAGCATGTTTACAGACATTTAATCTTTTATGTAGTTTTCATAATCGTATAAGTTCCCGGGCATCCAATAGTTCTTTCATAAATCCCTCTGCCCTTCCATTTATGTCAGGCGTTATGCGAACTTAGCACATATTTTTTTAGTTAGTGTAATAAAATATCCGACATGAAGAATTACATGTGTAAATGAAGCGACATTTGGCCAGTTGTGATTTTAAAACTTAAGGATTATGGTAGCAATGGTAACAACAAATAGCCTACTTATAATAGCCTACAAATATTATTAAATTATTTGTTTTGCTACAACATGAGTGTATATGTAAAATGTTGAATTATGAGAAGCAGCATTTCGCTGTTGAAAAATAATCGGCAACAATTCTAAAACACATGATAGCCAGTCACTTTAATTGTTACACTATATTGCAAAGACTAAAGTTAAAAATATTTTACGACGTAATACACATTATTTTGTTTATTCTCAGCCAGAGCTAAAGACCTTTTGTCTGTGGTTATTGGCCATTGAGCCATTAAAAGCATTCATTCAGTGAGAGGTGCTTAGCACCTTGGTTGCTTAGAGCCTGGGTACCAGATAATTGGCTGGGTACCAACGTTAGGCGGCATCGGATTTTGGCGTTTTTAGTAGTAATTAGGGGTAAAAAAATATGGAAATCATTGATAAAAAGCTCTCTGTTTGAGGTTTTTGAAATTGGACAACGGAATAATGTAAAAAACAAAAAAGTCAAGGAATGTGGAGGGTGTAGCCTTCAAAATCACAGATATATTTTAATTACATACTCAAACGCCGGATGGCGTTGGCCTTTAGCGGTTCTAGTGTTAAGGTCTAATCCGCTGGGAAAAAAAAGTGAGTACACCCAATTTTCAATTTTTCCTCCCTGGTGTCACGTGACTTGTTAGTGTTACAAGGTCTCAGGTGTGAATGGGAAGCAGGTGTGTTAAATTTGGTGTTATCACTGTCACACGCACTCACACTGGTCACTGGAAGTTCAACATGGCCCCTCATTGCAAAGAACTCTCTGATGTCACGGGGGAGATGATTCATGAGTTTATGAAGGTGAGGGGGAAGGGTAGGTAGTGGGATGGGGGTGCTGGGTGTGGGTAGTGGGTAGTATATTTTAATTTCTTAGGGTGGTGGGTTGAGTTGGGTGGACTTGAATTGGGTGGGCTGTGACTGGCCTCACACTTTGGTAAGGTTAGTGGTGTTATACGCACCATGAGTCAGTTGCGATCTGCCAATAAACCAATAGAAGAAGCAAAAACCAGCCCATTGACACACAGTGAAGAATTTCCCTGCAATATACATTACTCTTGGGTGATTAGCAACGCCCCGAGTGGGATCTTTCGTGCACTACCTCTGGAGGTTGCATGAGCCCCACAGGTTCACACAATAATTGTCTCACACCAACGTCAGGGCTAGTAGATTCGGAAAATGTTGCTAAAAGTTATCAGTATCTCTTGTGTAAAAGCCCTCTATGCTGCAAATGCTTCATTGCCAAAATGTATAATAGATGAGTAGTAATAGTTTAGGTGCTCAAGATAATGTAAACATTTGGAAAATACAATACGTCTTATGGATGTACCTGCAACAACTTTTCTTAGCTTCAGGTTGTGAAACGGTCTCGTCATTTGTCAGCTGTCTGCCCAGTACATGGCTGATCAACGCTGCCATTATCCGCCTGGTTGTAACTTGGACATCACACCCACCGATGGTCTTCAGATAGGTAATGTAGCAATACAGAATATATTGAATGAAAAAATATATTAGTCTGGGGTCCCCTGCTGGAGCTGCTGCCTCCACAACCCAACATCGGATAAACGGACAAAGATGGATGGATAGAAACAAACATTTGTAATGGGTAAAATAAAGCAACAAATTACTGTAATTATAATGAAATTAACTAAGCTATTGAGTTTTACCAAGTCCTTTCCACTTTGATGGTCCTCCATTCTTTGTTCCAGATAATCCAGATCTCTGTATTTTTGTAAGGGTAGCACGGTGTCATCAGATATATTCACCTCTGCAGTACTGGATCGAGAGCGACCGGCCACTGTTCTTCCAAGCTTCGTCAGTCGGTCCTTGATTTCCTCAAGAGCATTCACTAAATATCTCTCAATACCTGAAAGAAAACAATAGACAAGTGTGTAATGTACCTGTGTACGGATATTTTTCAAATTACAATATCTTAGGATGAACATATATTAACTTTCAAAAATGAGGACAGTGGGAGCGGAAGGCAGACCCTAACCTGCAGTGGGTGGTAAATACAAATCCTCAAAAATGCACACAATGAATGACGACTGTAGAAAGCAAGCCGAATCCCGGACATTTTGGTTGATTTCAAAATTCCGGTCGGACACATTTTTTAGGTCCAAAAAGAGGACACATCCGGGAAAAAGAGGACGTATGGTCTCTCTACAATATGTGTGGGCCAACATGATGCAGCAATAAAAATGTGACTGCCAGGAACAGATGAAAAAAAAAGAATGGTTCTGAAGAGTTGAAAACCATAACCATGGCAAAAAACAATACTGTTGTAGTAAGCAAAGCCTGAGACAAATGTTGGCCAAAGATTCCTATTTATGTAAATTCGTAAATGAAGACCTTATTGTTTTCCTGAACACTAACGTGACAATTACACATTCTACAGCATCAAAGTGATCTTCAGTTTTTCACTATACAAAACATAGCTCAAGACAGAGTGGTTCACAGGTGGCAGATAGCTCAGAGATGCACAGTGGCTCACAGGAAAAGGCTGGCTCACAGGAGGAAGAAGACTCTGAGATGGATCGTGGCTCACAGGTGGAAGATGGCTCGGAGATGGATCATGGCTAACAGGTGGAAGATGGCTCAAAGACTGGGGTTTGCTGGTAGATGAAGATTGGCTTGCTGGAATACAAGATATATCCCCTTTCCTCCAAAAAGAGATTAACTTGTGAGTTACTCCAAGAAACAAGATGCATATAGTCTAAATTGAACATTTTTCAACATGGTAAGAGTTATTTTTATCCTCCTGTCTGTTAAACGGTTCATCTGTGCAGAGTGTAATTGCCTTATCTCGGAATGTCATGTGGTTCTCATATCATAACTTATCACTATCATCACAGACATTGCTGTCATCAAACGAACACAGACAGTCTATAAATACATCATTATGTTTATCATGATTAGGTTCATTAGTAGTTATATTCAGGTTGAAATTCTTCCAAAACATTAGTCCCTAAGATCTCCACCTGAACATTATGGCTTTTCAAAAGATTGGAGAATTTTCAATACATTCCTAATTGCCTACGTTTGGTCCAGTAACTTCTGCCAGACATAACTGCAACAGTATATGATTAAGGTCAGATATACATGTTAACTAAATATCTGATGACTGAAATTCACAGGCTATTTGTCAGTACTGATGTCACCAGTTGAGTGAAACAAAACAGAGAACAAAAGAACTGTGTTAATACATTAGGTAAACAATCTCCCACATGTCATGGATTGCTGACTGGCTTAATCTAAAAGTTAAGATAATTTGTTAATCATGCTTAGCTGCAATGTTTGCAACAAGCTAACATGAATTTACCGAAAGTTAGGTGAATAGCTAGCCTTAACATTGTGCAAGTTGCCAGCTAACTAATGATGACTGGTTAGGTATTACGTTAACAATATCAAACTAGCTGACGTTAGCTAACGTTAGCTATCTTATAAAATCTGTTTGTTTTGCTAGTAACTATTATTGGCTAATTATGTTATTAAGTTAGCTAGCCAAGGTACTGTAATATTAGAACAACAAAACTGATGATACAACTCCATATCTGCAAGTGTCACTACCATGTCCCAATCGGATTATACAGATTATCAGTTTTCTGACTACCTAGCTAATGTTAACTAGTTAGTTTATGTTAGCTTGCTTAACATTAAGAAACCTTATCCATTACCAAATATCAACATAAGCGATGCTAAACGTAAGGGATGCTAAATATGTTGCAGTCATCAAAATGGCAATTATAGCTAAACAAAGTTTAAAACATTAGGTAGATAGATAGCTATATATAGTAACTTAGTTACCTAAATTCTAAACGTTACCTCAGGAAGGGAAGAGAGAATGAAACCATAAGAAATGCGCCCATCATTCTGGTGTTGGACCAGCATGTTGTCGTCAACGGTCCACTGAGAGTTTACTTCTGGCTTACCCAAGCCCACACAGCCCCTCCTCTAACACAAATTGTTCCACACTGTCATGTTTGCCGGATATACGCAGCTGATGGACTAACTGGAACAACAGTATGACTGCGTAGGTTTCCCAAAGGATCTCTGTCTAAAAATCTGCTCACCTACCGGTGCTTAGCCTCCAACAGTGCTGCGGGCGGACTGTCCTTTAAACGATGAGCAAAAGCTAGCATTCCGTCAGCTGTAACCGCCGGCGTCCCGCCAGTTCTATGGTAGCTGGGTTGTGAGCTCAGCTCAGTAGGTGTTAAATCATGTAAGTTAGGCTAATAAATCATGGTAAAAACACTTGAAAATAATACTTTTCATTATTTCACATTATGTTATGTAGGCTAGTAGGACATGTTGTAAATGCCTTCCAAATGTACCAAAGTATTTCCAATCAATCAAAATGTTGCTGAAATATTTTGTTCTGATGGGCTTCTCCCTTGACTGTATGCCTCCACGTTCCACCGATTGTCTACGAGCTGCTACTGGAATATACAGTAATTTCTCTACTGTGCGATAGGAATTCACGTGGTTATGAGACAGGAACTAGCATAAATTTACAAAAACTGCTGATACGGGGCCATAACGTGAGGTACAAGGTATTGGGAGCTTTTTATACATAGACCTGTTTCTTTAGAAATAAACAATGGAGAAATAGAGACTTTAAACGCTTCCAATTTCAATTTATTTGCTGTCAAAGTGACCCCTAAACTGAATGGAATGCTAACGTGAGCTGATAGCCTGGTAGCATCTGAATCGCTACATACAAGCCTCGACTTCCGGATGAAAGGCTACCCCCTTGGGTATCCCTCACAATTACCTAAAAAGGCATTATATCATATAATATAAATGATATAATACAGTAACATACTTGGTACTGTAAAATATATTACAGTATAGTGATGGGACAACCGACTGTTTTACGCGAGTCGGTTCAACCGGACGGTTGTTGGTTGGTGTACCGAGTTAATAGATTTGGTCACCGGTTCACGTGCCCGCGGGGGGAGGGGAAACTCTTTTGATTACATTAGACTCATGCAGTACCCTCGGTTACGGTCTCGTTCAGTAGCCTGGTGTAGTCTGGTCTTCTTGTGACAGCCTCTACCATGCAGCCTGCAACATTAACTTAATATTACTGCCAAGATAACATGACGTGTATTTGTATGTGATGTATTTCCCCATCGATAATGTGGGTGTCTGGTTCCCTGCAAGTTGGGTTATTATTAACCAAGCCTTGTTTCTAGTGCATAGATGATTGTGTTCATGGCAATTCCGCTTGATTACATTAGACTTGAGCGCTTGCACGGTTACTTTTGGACTCGTTTAGTAGCCTGGTGCGGATCGGTGCGCTGTCTCGGCAATTCTGCTTGATTACATTACACTTGAGCGGTTGCACGGTTACTTTCGGTCTTGTTCAGTTTCCTCGTGACAGCCTACATTCTTGAAATGACTGATCACATGTTGCTGAATACTTGCATCTATTGCACAACTAAACACATTAAGGTAGCTGATTACTTACACAGTTTATCAATAGCTACTTGGTGATGTTATGTTCAAAATCTGTAAGCTTCTCATGATGTAAATATTCCCTCGCGTAGAATAATTGGAGTTGTGAATTGGTGAACCGTAGCCTACCTAACGTGCCATTAATTCTCATTCGGCAATAGTTTGTTAACTTCTCAACTTGTTCTAGTGCAGGACCGGAAGCGCTGCCGGCACGTATGAGGTAAAAAACACGATTGAAACGATTCATTGACGTATGACAAACGATTCTCCCGGTTCGGTGACACGAGTCGGGCTAATTACAAGGTTTCTGCAGGTTTAATGACATTAAATGTAAGACTTTTTAAGAGTTTTTTAATGCCACTCGAAATGCTTTTTAAGACCAATACCGCAGTGAACGCACAAGAAAATAACGAAAAATACCTGTGATTGGTCAAGAATTCAATTATGCACACTGGCAGAGGATTATGTATTCTAGCTTGTAGTATTTCTAAACAATCAGATTTGTGATCAATCAAAACATATTTAAGACCCGGGACATGGTTTATCAAATAATTTAACCTTAACAAAATTGTTGCAAAATCTCTGGTTTATAAAGGATAGAACATAAGTAGGCTATGAGCCAGAAAGTGTTTTTCTGCAAAACTGTGCACATCTACACTAGCCTAAAAATGACCCAGCAGCAAATTAATATAAATGTTGAGAAATACAATAACATTACTATGACATTTAGTACTACAGCCTACTATCCGATGTGATATTATTACAAATTCCCCATACGTTGATAAGTGATAATCTTTATAGAATTAGACATAATAGCTTTATCATCTGCTAAAGTTAACGAAAGGGATAACAAGCTATATGATTTTTCACCAATGCTCTGAATCTGTTCAAATAGCATATTCATTTAATATCTATTAAATTCATTGCTAATAATTATTGAGTTGTTGTGAGGGCAAAAAGACAATCATCAATAAACAATACTTTGCCAAATATCAGGAATAGTCCTATTTTTTCAGACTACCAATAGTAGGCAGGAAGATTGGTTTTGCCTTAATAGACTAATGTTAACTTTTATGGCGACTTGAGTAGTTAGACAAGTATACTGAGACTACCTCTGTGGTTGGTTCTAATGTTAACTTATATGGTGGCTTGAGTAGTTAAGAAGTATACTGTGACTACCTCTGTGGTTGGTTCTAATGTTAACTTATATGGTGGCTTGAGTAGTTAAGAAGTATACTGTGACTACCTCTGTGGTTGGTTCTAATGTTAACTTATATGGTGGCTTGAGTAGTTAGGCAGTATACTGTGAATACTTCTGTGGTTGGTTCCCATTCTCTGCTATGTTTTGCAACTCTTGGATGAAGGGTTAATGTTGACCATGTATCTTGTTAGGGAAGAAGAAACTCAATTGTCTCACTTTGCTCACTTTTGTCACTGACCTGTTTTTGGATGTCAGGAGCGAGAGTTGCGCAGTCTCTTGCGTTGGAATGCGTTGTCTGACTTTGAGGGTGACCAGCACAATACTTCATTTTAATTTTTGGATTTGATTAGTAAGCAATGTCTTTTAATTATATTTGCAAATAAGTTATTTATTTTCATTATATTAACTAAAGGAGCACTTCTAAATGTATCTTATCCTCCATTTTGCCTGCAGCATTTTTACGTGCACATGATAGACCGTGCATAATTAGTGTGTGACTCCAGCTTTGTACCTGGCGCTGTGTACGGCTTGTAACCACAGCGAAAATCGCTGTGCTCTAGCCATATCTCGTTAAAAGTACACTTTCCCATTTTCCACACGTAGGCCTAGCCGAACTTTAACTCTGAGGAGATGCAGATGTATTTCGCGGGCAGGTATTGTATAGCATTTATCACAGGATTTGTAGTTTTATCACCGCCTATGTATCAACATCAGTATCCCCAGAAAGAACAACACACCGAATCAATGCTTTTTGGGCAGCTTACTGCTGGTTTTGTTACTGTTGCACCTTAAAAATGTTTGTGTGCAACGCAAAATGTACTTTTGTTTCTAATTAACATCGACAACATTCATTACTCCGCTTTCTAGGCTACAACTCGATATGTTCTCTTTCTGCAGCCAGCGTTTCTGGAAATGAACAAGGCCATTTTTAAGACCAGACTAAATGAAATTTAAGACCTCAGATAAAAATCTGGCCATTTTTAAAACGTTTTAAGGCCTTAAATTTAACGTTCAGAATTTCAGACTTTTTAAGACCCCGCGGCAACCCTGTAATTAACCAACTCTTCGGTCAATTCGTCAACACTATTACAGTAATGGTCGTGTTATTGTAGATTAGAATACAGTAAGGGCCGTAGTACTTTAAATCAAATTACAGTAAGGGAGATGGTACCCTACATTACATTACAGTAAGTTATTTGGTACTGTAAATTGGATTACAGTTACATTTGGTGTAGTGTCAATTAGAGTAATTGTACTGTAAAACCAAATTACAGCATCACTGGCCAATTGCTGCCAGTAAGTTACTGTAAAATTTACATGATTTATTTTACAGTGTATGCTAGGGGTGCAACGGATCAAAAAACTCACAGATCGGATCGTTTCTCAGATCAGAGTCACGGATCGGATAATTTTTTCGGATCAGCAAAAAAGAATACAAGACAAATTAACATAACATGTCTTTTTGTTAATTAACAATATGGGGAAAAATATGAGAGAGAAATGTGATTACTATTGATTGTTGTTTAGGTAAATTAAATCACGTTAAGCCTTTTCTTTACAATAGGCTTTAATGAAGCAGAAAGGCTTAACGTCAGATAACGCCCATAATAATTGGAATTTGAGTTAGTTGTTTTTATCATTTTCAGTGGTTATGATGAGCAATATGAGAGAGAAATGTGGTTAATATTGATTGTTGTTTAGGTAGGCTACATTAAATCACGTTAAGCCTTTTCCTTGTCAATAAGTGTTCATAACAAGATATGGCCATGATAAATTTGGTGATGATTGACCATTGTTTAGGTACATTAAAACCCCGGTAAGCTTTTTCAAGTTAAGCGTTTTAACCTGTCTGCACCTATAAACACACCGATTGCATTTGTGATGGCTTTAGCCCCGTCTGATTAATTGCTTAAATGCTACGTTGATAAGCGGTTGTTATGCAGCTTCCGTTTTCACTCCTGTCAGTGAAACACCGGGGTGATGTCGCTTCAAATGCGTGGCCATGCTTGATGTGTTTCCACTGTCATATGGCTTTCTTATGCCACAGTGCCTACACACTTCATAATTATATTTAACAGGGAAGCCAAAATGCTCCCATACAGGGGATTTAAATGACGCGGGGCGTTCAAGCTCCTCCAATCCTCCGCTCGCCATGACCACACTGTGAGCGGACTGATCCGCGGATCACGTGTGTGCCGAACCGAAGATATTGATCGAACGGATCACGGATCAATGACAATCCGTTGCACCACTAGTGTATGCATAGGTGTATATTTTGCTGGCCAATGCATGTCGGAGGTATTGGCAATTCCCATCTTCTGTTCTTTTTCTGAAATACAAAGCAACACATTAAAACAGTTGGCTTATGTTGAATTAATGTGTATACACTCACCTAAAGGATTATTAGGAACACCCGTTCAATTTCTCCTTCATGCAATGATCTACTCAACCAATTACACGGCAGTTGCTTCAATGCATTTAGGGGTGTGGTCCTGGTCAAGACAATCTCCTGAAATCCAAACTGAATGTCAGAATGGGAAAGAAAGACGATTTAAGCAATTTTGAGCGTGGCATGGTTGTTGGTGCCAGACGGGCCGGTCTAAGTATTTCACAATATGCTCAGTTACTGGGATTTTCACGCACAACCATTTCTAGGGTTTACAAAGAATGGTGTAAAAAAGGGAAAAACATCCAGTATGCGGCAGTCCTGTGAGCGAAAATGCCTTGTTGATGCTAGAGGTCAGAAGAGAATGGGCCGACTGCTTCCAAGCTGATAGAAGGGCAACTTTGACTGAAAAATCCACTCGTTACAACCGAGGTATGCAGCAAAGCATTTGTAAAGCCACAACACGCACAACCTTGAGGCAGATGGGCTACAACAGCAGAAGACCCCACCGGGTACCAGTCATCTCCACTACAAATAGGAAAAAGAGGCTACAGTTTGCAAAAGCACACCAGAATTGGACAGTTGAAGACTGGAAAAATGTTGCCTGGTCTGATGAGTCTCAATTTCTGTTGAGACATTCAGATGGTAGAGTCAGACCTTGGCGTAAACAGATGAAAAACATGGATCCATCATGCCTTGTTACCACTGTGCAGGCTGGTGGTGGTGTAATGGTTTGGGGGATGTTTTCTTGGCACACTTTAGACCCATTAGTGCCAATTGGGCATCGTTTAAATGCCACGGCCTACCTGAGCATTGTTTCTGACCATGTCCATCCCTTTATGGCCACCATGTACCCATCCTCTGACGGCTACTTCTAGCAGGATAATTCACCATGTCATAAACCTCAAATCATTTCAAATTGGTTTCTTGAACATGACAAGGAGTTCACTGTACTAAAATGGCCCCCACAGTCACCATATCTCAACCCAATAGAGCATCTTTGGGATGTGGTGGAACGGGAACTTCGTGCCCTGGATGGGCATCCCACAAATCATAGAATTAAGGCAGTTCTGAAGGCGAAAGGGGGTCAAACACTGTATTAGTATGGTGTTCCTAATTATCCTTTAGGTGAGTGTATATTCCATTGTATTTATGTAGAATTTTTATTACACATTTTTTTGATTAATGTATCAGTTTCTTATGACCTATGATAGTGATTACTTTTTAGCAGGTACTCGACTAACCTTATTATTTCAATACAGTTGTTGTTTTGTTAATGTTTGTTATGTTGTAGTGTTGCAAAACTTTTTCAATACCATTATGAATGGTAATTGGCATGCCACTTTAAAATAAGGTAACATTTCAAGTGTTGTAAAAAATGAATAATGCATTTATAAATAGTAATTCGACCATCAGTTTAGAATAAGGTGTTTCAGGTGTTATAAAGTGTTTGTAACTCATTCGTAAATAGTAATATGGATACTTTACACTTTAAAATAAGTTATCCTTTCATGTGTTATATAGCCTTGTAACACATTTATAACTACAATCTGCAAGAGGAATCCAGGATTACTTGCAACAGCCCTGGGTAACATTACTGAGAATTAATTATTTGCAATGTTTTCATTACAGAATACAAATGCATTGTTAAAACATTGGTCTAAACACCACAACACGGACTGAATGAATTATATTACAGTTGCAAGATGTAAACAGGACATTCATACACGTGTACTTTTCCGGAGTCATGGAAACGTAAAACCTTGTACGTTTACAAAACATAAAAACAGTCCATTTACCTTAACTAAACCTTAACTTCACCTTAACCCAAACCTGTAATGGCCTGGATGCCCTGCCACATCTGTCTGCGGTCAAAGTTGAGCAAATGTTCTTCAATCTGCCCTGCCCGAATTTCGGATGGGTTTTAAAATGTGTGTCTTAACTCTGAGGTCACTAAAGATCCCATGGCACTATTCATAAGAGTAGGGGTGTTAACCCAGGTGTCCTGGACAAATTTCCAATCTGGCCCTCAAAACATCACAGTAACATAATCATCCCCAGATTTCAATTGGCTTATTCTTTGACCCTCCCCCCCACACTTTTCCCCAGGTCGTTGCTGCAAATGAGAATACACCGCATTGCTAATTGTTATGCAAATGACATTTAACACTGATTTTCCTAAATAGTTGATGCTAATAGCAGTCAGTATACATTTCTAGTCACCAACCGTTAGGGTATAAGTCAAATTTAATTGAACAAACCATCCAATGAAAACTCAAAATGCACTGTTCCAAATGATTATGCACAACAGCGTTTGAAAACATTTTATACTTTGTAAAGAACTGAAAATGGTAATTTGTTGAATTTGCAGCATTAGGAGATCATATTCACTGAAATCAAAAGGTAGTTCAATCAAACACATCTTAACAGGGCAAGTTACATGTTAACATAGGACCCCTTCTTTGATATCACCTTCACAATTCTTGCATTGAACTTACTGCTAACTGCTTGAACTTCTTTTCAGGATGTCAGAATAGCCTCCCAAAACTGCTGTTTTGATGCGAACTGCCTCCCACCCTCATTGATCTTTTACTTGAGGATGCTCCAAAGGTTCTAAATAGGGATGAGGTCAGGGAAGGATGGGGGCCACACCATGGGTTTCTCTCCTTTTATGCCCATAGCAGCCAATGACACAGAGGTATTCTTTGCAGCATGAGATGGTGCATTGTAATCCGTGTTGGGGAATGTTACTTTAAAAATTAACTAGTTACTTTGCTTAGTAACTTCTCCAAAATGTAACTATGTTACGTTACTTCGTTACTCTTTATTAAAAGTAACTACATTATGGTACTGCGTTACTCTTTATTGAAAGTAACTAATTAAACTACTTTACATATGCTTTTTGGTGTGTCTACGTTTAGTATCATACAATACTCATTGGACAAAAGTATCAATTTATTAACCCTCTCAAGTTTCTAAATGATTTTAATCAAGTTTAATGGTAAGTTAATTAAGAAAGAATCCCTTATGGACCCCAATCAAGGGCCCTAACCAACTAGGCCACCTTGCCACCCCTAGATAGTGATTGCTTGATCATGTCGGGTGCAGACTTGTGGTAACTACTGTGTCTGGGCATGATATCATTGACCAATTGAATCAGTCTATTTATGATGAATGTGTGAGTGTTTGTATGTAAAACCAATTTCATCTCAATGTCTGAGTATATAACAAAACTCAGTAAATAAATACAGAAAAAAAAAATGCATTTGAGTTACATACAATATGCAATGGGATTTGACTCCTAGTTATTCTACTGTAATTAATTGAGACACATACAGAACACTTTGAGAAGGCCTGAACCAAAACTATTGAGTCTAAAGGGTACTGTTTAGATCTGTTGGGTGGCAGAATTATAGGCATTCTGAACATGTTACTTGAATCCTTGCACACCTTATGCATGTAAAAAAACAGGTGAAAACAAACATAATATGCCTTCTCATTGCCTGTTAACATTAGAACCGCCAAATGCCGACCCCATCTGGCGTTTGAGTTTGTATTTGAAATGTATCTGTGATTTTTAAAGCTACACCCTCCTCCTTCCTTGACTTTTATTAAATATGTGTATTGTACATTATTCCGTTGTCCAATTTAAAAAATCTCAAAAAGAAAGCTATTTATAGATGATTTCCATGTTTTTTTACCTCAAATTCCTACTAAAACTGCCAAAATCAGACGCCTCCTAACGTTGGTACCCAGCCAATTATCTGGTACCCAGGCGCTAAGCAACCCAGGCCCTAAGCACCTCTCACTGAATGAATGCTGTCAATGGCTCAACGTCCAATAACCTCAGACAAAAGATCTTTAGCCCTGGCTGAGAATTAACTAAATAATGTCTATCATGTCCTAAAATATTTTTTACTTTTGTCTTAGCAATAAAATGTAATAATTAAAGTGACTGGATATCATGTGTTTTTGAATTGTTGCCGATTATTGTACAACTACGAAACGCTGCTTCTCATAATTCAACATTTTGCCTAGGCTATATACATGTTGTAGCAAAACAAGTAATTCAATAATATTTGTATTATAAGTAGGCTATTTATTGTTTACCATGCTACCATAATCCTAAAGTTTTAAAATCACAATTGGCCAAATGTCGCCACGTTTACTCTTTCTACATGTCGGATAGGCCTACAATAACTAACAAAATATGTAATGAAATAACATTTGGGATTGAATTTACAAGTAAATGTTATAAATTGTTACATTTTATAGCAGAGAGAGGGAGAATCAGATGAATCCATTTGAAAGCTGTTGTCTTGGCTTTCCATGCCTTTTTGCACCTCCCTTTCTTCATGAGTTCAATACTTTTCCCCTGTGTCATTTCACATTATTACTCATCTTAACTTACTTGTTTTGGTTTCTTTGTATGTGGATTACTTGGGTTGTTACTAATACCTGGTAAAAAGTTCATGTCAATCGCACCTTTGGAAATATATTTACTAAATAAGTACTTCAGTACTTATTTCACCCCCTGTATGTTCTATTTTGGAATGTATTTAGCTCCTACATTTCATAAAGACAACCTATAATATAGGTACATGGCTTTTACTCTGTTACAGCTGAGCCATGTGTAGAGCAAATGTTTAATTAAAATACAAAACACTATTACATTCACCAATAAATTGTTCATTTATCATTGCTTAACATTTGAGTAAAATCCAACAAATCTAACTTAATTTAGCTTCCGCAGTAATAAAATGCAGTGCTGCATGATAGACTTCCTCTAAAGGTTTCAACACTGAGGGTGATTCATGGATATACAGCGGATCACCATAATCAAGCACTGACATAAAACTAGGTCCAACAATATAAAGCCTATGCTGGTAACAGCGACACAGGCTGCTTCTCAATATGCACACTACATACTAAAAGTATGTACTGCGCAGGTGGCAGTAAAGTACATACTATTAAGTATATAGTAAGCAAGTATGCCATCATTGGGACATACTAACACATCATAACGTTGCATCTAAAATTAGACCACTTCCACGAGCGATGAAGCCCGCAAAGTTTGAACATTGAACATTTGGCACAACCTGTTCGTATTTCATTTAATCTTTAATAATATTGGTACAATAACAAAAATACGAATGTAATGACACTTTTTTTTGGATACTTACATTTAAATACTGCCAAAAAAGGACCGGCTTCGGGAAACCTCTGCTATTCTGCAGGTGAGAATTAAAACTGAGAGTGCCCAGTTTTAAATTTCTTGGCTCCACCATATGTCAGTCCTTGTAGTGGGAGATCAACACCAACCTCATTATAAGTAAAGCCCATCAGAGGCTTCACTTTCTGCGCCAGCTTAGGAAGTTTGGTGTAGCTAGGGATGCAATGCTCCAAAGAGCTACTATGGAAAGCGTGCTAGTTTTCTCCATAACTGTCTGGTATGGCAGCTCCACCTCTTCAGAGAGGAAGCAGTTGGAGAAGGTGGTGCATACCGCAGAAAAAATTATAGGACACGCCATTCCATCTTTGGCCTCTATCTACACCACACGAACCAGCCATAAAGCAAAGAAAGTACTAGACGACCCGTCCCACCCTGCCAGGTCCCTCTTCCAACTACTGCCCTCTGGAAAGAGATTTCAAAGTCTCAAGGAAAAAACATCCCGCTTCTGTAACAGTACCTACCCTGCCACTATTAGGCTCCTAAACAGTCAGGTACCTGGCAGAGTAAACCTGTGCTAATTGCTCCCTATTTAAATGCACTTTATGTATGGAATCAGATTTGTGCCAATAATATCAAACAAAACTTTTTGAATATCAAACAAAAATCACTAACTCAATCAAAAAAAAATTCATCTCAAAAGCAAAAATTAAAACTTGCAAACAAAATATTTTTGTAGTTTTGAATATGTATGGTATCTGTGCTGTAACGTTAATAGATGTTGTGTTTTGTTGTCATGTTAAGTTAGAATTAAGTTAAATATATGTTTCAATATCGTTAATGTTAGCTAACGTGTGTGCAACTGTAAACATTATTAAATTTAATTAACATCTTAGTTTATAGTTGTAACATGCAGAGGCATGATCGTAGCTTTAAATGGCATTTTGATTAATATGGAGGTCGCTAAATAAAGACAGTTCGGTAACGTTAACTAACTTTTCTGAAGCCGTTAACGAGCCCTGTCAGTACGAGATGACAAGTTTAATCAGTGCCAGGAATGGGGATACTTTTGACTGTAACTGTATTTCAAGACTTCTAACGAGAAGAATATTGAATGTTTCACCAGAATGAGCTTGTCAGTGTCACAGTAGCATGAATAATGCTGTATGGAGCTGTCCCATTGGTAACGTTATCTTAACTGTCATCTTCTCCCCATAGAACAATAATATTGTGAGTCCTGACCAGGAATAGGATAACTGGCGATGCAGTCACAGGTAGGCCAGTATATGGTATATCATAACATTATGATACATCACAATTTCACTATTGCCACAAATTATCATGGCGCTGGTGTAGGGGTCATTTCACTTTTTTTACACATGAGAAAAACAGTAAAATTGAAGGGGTTCATTGCTTTACAACCTTTGCTGGCACAAAGCTGCGCTTTGAGTAGGGCGTAGAGCTGGGCTTTGGACCCCGCCTAAAAAAAGACCTGCAAAATGTTTTACAGTAAGTAAACAGTACTGTACAGTATATTGAAATAAGGACAATCAGTTATTTAAATTAATTATTTTTGAGAACCATTACAATTATAAAATGTTATACACTAAAATCATTAGTGTTACATACACAGTGTTTTTTTATAACCATGATTTAAAAATGTTAAACCTGGCCATTTCCTTGTCCATGTTCAGGCGCTGCCCCGAACTCTGCTGCCCCTGACTGCTCTTTGCTCTCTGTTCTGATCTGGCATTGCCCAATGAACTGTTTATAATTCTCAAAATGTTCTGTACAGCTGCAGTGGCAGCCTCAGAACCAGGAGTGAAACCTTGCTGGAGAGTGAAAATGAACTTTTTTTTCAGTGCTAACATTGTATCTTACAAGCCAACCTCTTGCAGGTGATGTGGTGATAGACACAATCTTATGCCTTAGTGAAATTGTGATGTATCATAATGTTATAATAGACCGTATACTGGCCTACCTGTGACTGCATTGCCAGTTATCCTATTCCTGGTCAGGACCCAGGAGCCACAATGTAGCCTATTGTTCTATGGGGAGAAGCTGACAGTTAGGGGCCATCATCTAATGCAGAGCGCAGAATCCGGACCTTGGAGACACTCGTCATTGACCGGCAGTTGTTCAGCTACATCTGTCAGTGTTTGGGCTTCAACTAAATAACAGAACAGGTATAAGATGGAATATGGTGGAAAAATATTTTAGTTGAGATGGCTGTTTTGGAACTATTTAACAAAATTAGTTGTGGTCAGAAGTGCAGTTTTTCTGTCAAGCTCGTTTAAGATGGCTAGCATTTTAATACAAATGTCAAGATGAAATAATGTGATTTATAATTCTCTGGTAATGTGCACTGTCTGT
>JACXGM010015035.1:0-21623 GCA_016801145.1 Umbra pygmaea | reverse complement strand
CGTTAGACAGTGAAATTATGTCCACTACGGATTAAAATATCCAGATGTTCAGTTGGGCTTCACTCTTCGTTCAGTAGCATGTAAATGTAACCGAGTAATTTTTGGTTTCGTAGTTATTATGATTATATGGAAATGAAACACGGACACAATCTGGAATCACCATTTGTATTCACTTCACCGAACTCAACTAGCCCCATTCCCAACATAACCCTACGTTAAGTCTCACACCTACGGCAACCCCCAGTGGACAAACCACGCTTTACAGTGGAGCATTTTCGAAAAGTCTGTCACATAAATATATTTTAAATGGGCTTAACAGCAAGGTTTCAGGTTAGGGTAAGGTTTATGGATGTAATAATAAAGTAAAAATCGACTGTCTGTATCACGCTGCAATCTAGACACAGAAAACTAGGGTCCTGAAACTGCGGTCCTAGAACTGCAGCCTCCGGTTGTGCAGGAATACCCTTCTCGTCAGTCTAGCAACTCTCCGTTAAACGTGCAATATGTAATTTTTGGCCACCAGGGGGCTCTCAATCAAAACAATAGCAAAAGATGTACTTGGATGACGTCGGGAGGTTGCGTGGGATCATGGGTTTTGTTATCATCGTCAATGACAACCTTCCAATCTAGCATCTCCAGCAGAAAAAATGTTCACTGACAAAGTAATATATTGTTAAAAAATTATAACTTTATTCACATTATGTTTGGCGGCTCCCTGGATCTTATAACAACTAGAGTAGTCACAGGTTATATGATGCCATTTACGGGCGACAAAATGAAATGTCCCGTGTCTTCGAATTATATTACAAATTTCTCTGGATTTGAAAGTTAGTGGATACATTTAGGATAATGTAAGTACACATCTAAGAAATATATATATAATATGTGTATAGTGATGTTTGCTTTTAATGCAAAGTATGTGTTTTGTTATTGTTTTGATTGAAATTACATATTGTACCTTTAACTTGCGAGCTGGAAAAAACATTCTGGTCAGGCCAATCACAACGTGTATAGAGTTGGTGGGCGGGCTTAACGTCATTACAGGAAAACAAATAAATGGTTGCTGCTGCTGGCAAATAGCGGTCTTTCAAATAGGCTTTGGCCGCGACTCTGGTAGACTTGGAGTTAATCTTTTCTTTGAGAAAATAACAAATAACATCATTTTTACAAAAGGAAGATGTGTTCGGAGTTTTGCCGACCGGACACTTCGTTGCTCTGGTTGGTTGTAGCGCTATCCTGTTGCGTGCATAGGGAATTTGAAAGACAACCGTTTATCCCGCCCCTCGGATGGAGCACTGCCAATGGTGAGTTTCCAGACCCAACGTCTTGATGTGGGTCTCGCTTGCCAGGCTATAGGACACAGGTAATCTGTAAAACAGATTTGTATTAACAACTGATTCACACTAATGCTACCTTGTGGCCAAAACATTTTTATTAAACTCCCCCTGTGGTAAACATGTATCACTATTTACTAACCAGATTAGACAAGATACATCGGTAGGTCTCAGCAAACAGTTTCCTATGAACAACTACGCTCAACCACTATTACCATCCATTTTATTTGGATTGTAATACAGTCTCAATTTCCCAGAAAGCACTACACTCAACTATTACCAACCAGAAAGCACTACACTCAACTATTACCAACCAGAAAGCACTACACTCAACTATTACCAACCACTGTATTGGGTTTATACAGTCAGTATGATTAATCCTAGACCAAATTGTCAAGTCTATCTTTTGTTCTTTGGGGCAAGGTTTTCAAAAATGACTGAAGTTTATTTTTTATAATCATGTGTGATCATCCAAGGCATGTTCACAAAGGAATGACATTAACATCTCTGGTTCCCTGATCTAATATAAGAATTCAATTTAATATTTTGCTTGTCATACTGGCTTTGATTAGAATAGGTAGACGTTTGCATCATAATACCTGTCACTCTGGTTCTGATCTGATAACCCTGGCGACAGTCACAAAATTCAGTATTCTCCATTATCTAGTTTACCACTGGCCATATTGTCTAGAACTTTAGATCAGTGAATCACTGTATGCACCTCAACAGCATGTCCCTGAGAAGTCTTCTGTAGTTTGTTGACAGGAACGTTAGGGGGCACCATTGTTCCGCCGGTAAGTTTAATACTTACTGCCTTCTAGCAAACAAACATTAGATGTTCAATCTGCTTTTTTCTATGGTAGTTTGAGTATTATTGTTTTTTCTTTCAAAGTAAAATATGGATTTGAGAGCATGACTCTGTTTTAAAAGGTCTGTTTACAGTAAAGGCAAGTTTTTAATTGCTTTGCATGTTTTCCCCAGCATTCTTTGTGACTTCCATTGCATCATCTTTTGATCCAAAGCTGTAAAAGTTTATTGAAAATTCTCCACTAAATTAATTCTGGGCACTTCTGTTGAAGATCTTTGTTTTTCAACCGAGACTAACAGTAATTTGTTTTTTCGTCCTGCAAACACTTGATTACAAACTGCAGTCTAATAATGTTATAATAATGTTAATGTATTGTATACACTTCTTTCTTATATACATTTTGTTACTGTTATTCTACCAAGCGAGTTGACTGAGAACACACTCTGATTTACAGCAAAGGCCTGAGGAGACTAGGATTAATTAGGTTGCTATGGGGGCTAGACTGGAAATATGTCCAAGACACAAATGTTAACTCTATGCTTTTAAGAACCATGGGGTCATTAGTAGCCACATGGAGTTGGGACACTTGTTTAATTTCCCATCTGAAAACCGTCACCATACACAGTGCAGATATCCTATAGAGATTTAGTCTTTAGACCAGATGGAAGAGTGCCCCCTACCGGCCCTCTAACAACACTTCCAGCAGCATTGGTCTCCCATCCAGGGAACAACCAGGGCTGATCCTGCTTAGCTTTAGAAGCAAATCAGAAGCTGGCATAATAATGTAAAATGTTTTTGTAATTATGGCTTAAAAGTGGAAAGTTCAGAATTGTGCAGAGTAAAAACAGAACCATTTCATTATATATATATATAAAAAAATAGTACAATTATTTCCAGTGTCAATGGGCACTGTTTGTCTGTCATTAATATAATTTACACATTTTAGACTGTGCTTTTATGTAACAAGAAAAGCATAGCATAATAGGGTAATAATTTATCCAAAATTAGGTGTACTTTTGCACCCCTAACACATGGTTTAAGGGTCACAGTACGGTACATTTTCGAAACGTCACAAAAAATGATTGTAAAAGGATATTAAAGATCAGTTTTTAGTTTAATTGGCAAATGGTGGGCAGCTATAAGCACACCTATCGCTCATGTACTGTAATTTATTTTAACCCAACAGATTCTGCTGATGAGGGCTGCTTGAATGCAGTGGGGAGACAAAGTTGATTTTGCACCGAAAATCTGAGTAAACATTTTAAATCACAGACTGTTCCAACTTGCAAGATGTCTGGGCATGCTCGTCATGAGATGGTGCATGGCGATTTTCCTTTCGCACTGCTCATCCAAACGGAAGCCTTTAGTCAGATCATGCACAGGATGATTACGTTCACCAATTATACTTCCATGATTGAATTTACAGGTGCCCGATCTGGACAGGCAGCGCTATGCCATTATACGCTGCATTGTGTAACCCACTTACTATCATGACGTAGACTGTCCTGCAATTCAGCCACTTAGCCCACTACGCCACGTGGACCCCTTTTATTATACAACTTCTAAAATACTTTGCACAAAGCTTACCATTTGAGAATGGAACAAGTTATTGCGCAAATCATTTTATAATGCACTTTGGTGCAATAGAGTACAACAAGCTTTCTTTCAAGCAACTTCTCACACTTTGCCTTTTAATATTTTTGTTCCTACAGGAGCGGTTCAGCTACGTGTGTCCAGACCTGGTGAAAGAGTTTAACAAGTATGACACGGACGGCTCCAAGTGGATCAAGCAGTACACCGGCATCAACGCCATCAGTAAGAAGGAGTTCACTGTGGACGTGGGCTACGAGCGCTTCCTTGGTCCTGAGATCTTCTTCCACCCAGAGGTAAGCAGTTAGTTGCATAGCTGCCTACGAAGAGTATAATAGTTAGTCTAGTGTACCAATTGGGAATTGAAATCTTCTATGTTGCATTGGGAGAATGTTAACGGAACTCTGACCCCAAAGTTCCAGTTTAGTTTTCTTAAATGTGTGGCACTTACCAGCATAAGAAGGTTACTCCTACCCAGCTGAGCAGAAGACCTGTTGGTAACAATATATGCAGACAAGTTGTGTGTATAGATGGCATAAAATAGCCGGCAAGCGATTACAATTATACATTTTTGTAGTTAATTGCAATTTCAGAATATGCTCAAATATGGCCCTAAATAAACTTTTTTAAAAGCTGTATATTATGATAAAGACTACTGTAAAATATAGGCAATGCTTAAAGCATAACTCTCGCCAAAATGCAACCTAAGGTTTTTTTATGTACCTGAGTCAACCTTTCATTTCAAAGCATAATTAGGACAAAACACCAATTAAGATTTTCCCTATTTTTGGTTTCGGTGAAATTCCCTTGGGGCATCTAATATGATAGCATCAAAATCGCTATTTTTAAAACACTAAGAAGGCTCGACACAACATGAAATTTTGCTCAAAGTATCGCAATGGGCTGTACACATGAACTCCAGCATTGAGAATGTTGTTTGTGTACACAGAGTTTACTAAAAAGAAGTTTTGTACAACTCACCTTAGCAGTTTGTTTCTGCTGGCTGCTTTTTTGCCAGTCAAAAGGTGTCAATCTTCTTAGTGTTCTAAAAGGTACCTGCTGAACATTCAATACACATTAACCTCCAGAAAGAAATCATATTCCCAAGAGAAAATTTTAGAAAGTATACTGAAGTAACATAATCTAAGGATGCAGACAACGGGTTGCAAAATATATAACTTTTTCTTTTCTTTCTTCGGTCCTTAACATCCCCAAGTTTGCCAATCCCGACTTTACCCAGCCGATCTCCGAAGTTGTGGATGAGGTTATCCAGAACTGCCCCATTGATGTCAGACGTCCTCTATACAAGGTAACCCTGAGACTAGATACTTTTTTAATGTAGTATCACATTAACCTCCTTGGATGTATGTATGTGTGTGCATGCATTTGCGTCCTGTGCTATTCGTGTTAACAAATGTCTTAGTCAACCGGCATGCATCTGTTTTTGTTTCCAGAACATTGTCCTGTCAGGTGGCTCCACCATGTTTAGGGACTTTGGGAGACGCCTGCAGAGGGACCTGAAGAGGACGGTGGATGCCAGGCTGAAGATGAGCGAAGAGCTGAGTGGGGGCAAGCTCAAGGTAAGTCTTTATCCTAATAACAGGGTCCTTCCCGTGAACTGTTGAGTCAAAGCCTGTCACCAAGGTTTTGTGTGAAGGTACTTAAGGAGATAAATGTACCATATATTTATCTGTGTTAATTGTGTTTGTCTTCCCAGCCCAAACCAATCGATGTGCAAGTCATCACCCATCATATGCAGAGATATGCAGTGTGGTTCGGGGGATCCATGTTAGCCTCAACTGTAAGTATCCTAAAAATGTCTTAATTCGCTGGTGAAAAACTATACTATACTTTAGAATGTGTCACTTTGTGATCTCTGAAACATATCTGTTCAGTTGCATCAATTCTGTGTCCTTATGCTATATGCTAGGGTAATTCCTGTATGATTTGATTAGCACAAAGATTTTCAAATACTAAGCTAAATAGGGCTGCAACAACGAATCGATGATATCGATAAAAATTGATTATTAAAATTGTTGGCAACAAATTTCATTATCGATTTGTTGGGTCTATTTTGTTGCTCGCTGTGTGGTGGAGCTACGCCACTTAAAGAAAAAACTGTCTGACCGAAATCTTGGATATTATGGCAGAACTTCACTTTAAATTAAACAAAGTTTTACGCGCAAACTCTGTAAAACATAAATGGCATTGCACTGGAGCACCACCGTAATGAGGGAGCACTTAAAAGAAAAAAGGTTGGAGCGATAAGCGAAGAGGACTCAACAGCGGGGTAAGTTACTACATAATAATAGCATGCATTGCGTTTTGAAATGAGGAACAGTTCCTCCCACAGCAGGTAGTTCTTATTTATCAAATAGCCTGTGTTTTGTCGCGATCCAGCTTGGTTTACCAAATCAAATCCACTTCAAAATTGCACGACAAGTGTATTTAACTAACTGGCTAATTATTGTTTGTGGTAGAACAGACGCGGTAGAGCTAACGTTAATCTAACAAGCTCATTAACACTACCTGGCAGTGCTAAAGTAAACCAACAGAAATAATTATTGTGCAAAACTAATTTAAAACACAAACCAGATTTTACTATTACAGTATTACAACATATGCTAACCTGGTACCTCTTCGGGGATGCTAATTTGTTAAACGTTTCACTACGTGATTTACTTTTGTCGTTTTTTCAACTAGGCTACTGTTGCGCACAGTAGAAACTGCAAAGTCCGTTTCAAAATAAGTCATTCTAAATCAAGAACAGTTAATGTCAAAATAAGCATAAACAGGTAAAGATTCATAAAGCAACAAATTACTATTTAACAGGCATTATTATAAGGCTATTTACAACTATGTTATATAAAACTGTTTCTATGATTGTTTTGTAGACAATAATTTTACCATCTCAGGTCCGTCTAAGCAAGGTAAAAAATTCCATATTTTGCACTTTACTAAAGAAATTAGCATATGTTTTATAGCATGCATTTTGGTCTGTTGTGTTAAAATTGTGAATTTGGAATAACATTTTTTTTTAATGGAAATATTTGTTAGTCTGTTTATCCGATTCATCGATTAATGAAAGAAATAATTGACAGATTAATCGATTATCCAAATAATCGTTAGTTGCAGCCCTAAAGCTAAACATCTTTCAGTACTTTGCATTGGTTGTCCCATTTCCATATTCAAGCACCAGCTTCACCCAATCGTGATTCGAACATCATAATAATTGACAAACAAAAAAACAGGAACCATGTATGTCAATATTTCACAAATTTGGGATGTGTAACACACACGGCCCACAGAAGATTGGTGTCTTTGTAGAACAAATGTCAAACTTAATCGCATTCACTTACCTTATATGGCTGTCTGCCTCACTAAAATGTATTCAAAGATAGAACAATGAAAGGTTACACTGAGCACTTTGGCTGAGTAGAACCAATTTGCATTGTCAGCATGATTACAGACATTTAGGGCTTACACTTAAATGGGATTTTATCTTCCAGTTTCCCCATAATCAGATTAGAATGCCAAAGTCATTGTGAATAATTCCAATTGTCATTGAATGTACAGAGGAAAACCTCAACGTACTTCGGCTCAGCAATTGAAAATGGTCATTGTGACTTTGGAGAGGTTACGACATTAGTTATGAGTCAACCACATCACCTTTTTAGAAGAGGAAATCAAGGACAGAAGGATGTGATTGTGAAGTGGGTTGTTCTGTCAGTGTGACATTTTACAGCACATCATTAGTTGCTTTTAGTGTTCGTGTGTGTAAGTCCAGCAACTGATTTTGGTAGGAAAAAATGTTCTTCCAGAATAAAAGTGAACTGCACAGCTTTGTCATTTGTACTTTTTGTCTTTAAGTTGCGGTTTTTGTCTTTATCTTACCATGCAAAATCTCAACACTGTTTTTTTGTTCCTTTTTTTAGCCTGAGTTCTACCAGGTATGCCACACCAAAAAGGACTATGAGGAGATTGGGCCCAGCATCTGTCGTCACAACCCTGTGTTCGGAGTAATGTCTTAACTGTGGCCCTCCATCTTATGAATAGACTGGGTGGGAGGGGTGGGTAGGCTTGGGGTGAAATTTTAGGTTGGCACGTTGTGCCATTTGATTGCTCGTTCCCTCAGTATGGAACAAAAGGCGATTACAGAATTTTTTAAACAGAAAAAAAGATGACACCAAACACAGTCTGGCTGGAAAATTAATTGTGACTGTTTCTTTTTGTTTTGATTTTGTTTTTCAAACTGAGGGGGATGGGGTTTTGAGAGCAAAACGGTAAAGGATAATTTCGGTATCTGCCGAGTAACATGCAGAGAGATAAACTATTATGATAATGGTGGTGGTGGATGTGATGGCAATGACATTAATAATGATAATAAAACCAGAAGTCATAAAACATTATTTATGTTTAGATCTTGAGTCAAGGCAATATCTGCCAGCTTAAGGTATTGTTGATTATGTCAAGGTTTTAGAACATTTGTCTCCTTAAATTTCCATTGAATTTTTTGGCTTTAAATGCACTTGGCTTTGTGTGTCATAGCAACAGCTTGTTAATATTTCATACAAAAGTTTTTTTATATATATAAAACTTTGGAAATCAGGGGAATGCATACCAGTCAAACGCATACCAGTATCAGCAAGTGACTGTTTTAACCCACAATGCAGCTTTGATATGCAGTATTTTCTTAAGTTACATAAAAATAAATGTCCTTCTCTCCATCACCCATGTCTGTCCTGGCTAGTCCCCCATGAATTCTACCTTCACATGCCTCTGCTATCACTTTCGCCCCCATGCCAGATTTCCAAATCGCAGCTTAAAAGAGAGAGAGAGATAAAGAAAGCCCAGTTCATTATATAATAACAATGAAATTGAAAGAGAATGACTGTTGGACCAGTATTGTTAGCCTAGGTTTTTTTTTATTAAATACCAAATTATTAAAAAAACTTGGGATTTGTGTATTTAAGGCCTTGCATCATTCCAATAAAGGCTCAAACTTGTTTCTAAGTCATTGCCTGGTCTATCTTTGCATCATGGGATGTATGCATGTGTAGCTCTGACCCTTTTTATCTCAATGGAACCTGGTATTGTCCTTGTGGTTTTGTCAGCTACGTGGAGTGAGTTTCTTTCAGTCTCGCTGGACAAAGTGATACTTGAGAGGCTGTATTGCCAGAATGGCATGTAAAACAATTGCTAGGAAAAATGTCCTATGCATGACAATCTAGGGTGACCGTTGACAGTTTCCAACCCTATCAAGTGGTTAAATACTAAAATGTTTTTTTAAGTCTTTTTAGGTCTGCATTTGGCACCAAGTACACACACAGAAACAGCCTTAAACCCCAGAGTAATAAATAGCAGTAGCTTGGAAAAACTCTAGAAAGTTACTCAATTATTAAGGAGGGATGTGACTGACATTCAAAACTTTCACACCTTTTGTAGTTTTGGGATTTTTCACTGGAGACAAAGAGCTGTCACTCTGGAAATGTCATGTTGGGGAGATCAATAAATATGACCGGTTCTCTGATGCCAATTCAAATTCCAATCGCAAACAATGTCAAAATACATTCCTTATCAGAACAGCATTCCAAAAAGCTACAGTGGCCATCGTATATGATTCCAAGAAAGGTCTATAGAAAATGATATTGTTTTTGACCATGTGTGCCTGCACCTAATCTACCTTTGGCACCTCCAAGATAATCACTCATTCCCTTCACGCAAAGGTTGGCTGATCCAGCAACAATATATCCAGAAATATTGATTTATTTTTTGTCGTTTGTGATCAAACACTGTAGTACCTTGCATGCCAGTGCACACTAAAGAAATGGAATAAAACTGGTTACTTAACAGGTACAGCTCTTCCCCACAGCCTTTTCCAATCCAAATCTGTACATCAAAATATAATGCAGGTGAAATGTTGTAAATTAATTTGAGATGAGTAACAGGGTGAATGACACATGAATACATTCCACTTTTGCAACTTAAATCGCTGTCTGCCTTGCTTTGTGGACTCCACTTGGTCAAAGATGGAGAATAATAGTTGATATAATCAATTGCAACCTTTGCCACTGAAAGTTTGTATGAGGTTAAGTGCAAATAAACCAGCTAGTCCAGACCCATATAATTTAAAACAGCTTGGCACCGCCTCCAGCACAGTCTTATACAAACAATTATTTCTTACAGTAGTTCTAAATATTTTTAGTGATGTGAAATCCAAAGAAACTAGGGGGGGATTTAAGGATTATATCAATTTACAATTATGTTAACTGTTACTTAGTAGTGTGTAGCTTAAGAATTACTGAATGTTGCATTTATACTTTTGTTCTGTGTGTTACTGGTTTTCACTAGTTGAATGTCAGACTTCTGAGACATGCAGAACAGCCTGCTTCGGTCACTTCTCAAATAAGGCACAGCAGGTGAGCTTCTGCCTCCAAACGGCCTGTAGACCATGCATTGGATGATTACAATATGCCAGGGGAGATCCTATCCAGTTGATGTCAAACTGACATCCGGCAGGGAAGCACGTACATCTTGTTGGCAAAAGATATCCTGAATCAAGGCACCTGTATTTATAGTAAGTTTTGAAGGAAATGTGAGAAAATATCCTAATGCTAAACTACACCCCTAGTGTTAGAAATGGTAATCTATTCTGTTTAATGCTATACCCCTAGTGTTAAAATTGGTCATCTAGTCTGTTTTCTAAGGCATTGTCAAATGCTTTTATAGGATGATTTTCACACACTATTGCAAATAAACCAGAATGTGTATGAGTAATTGGGTCATTATATGAAAACGTGCCATTTTGTGTCCCTCAAACAAAACTGCTCTGTGAAACTGAATTAACAACAAATACACAATAAAACATTTTATAATTTAGTTTTTTACGGTGTCTCTAGACAAAAACATTTTTTTAAAGAGTTCTAAACACTGGTATGCGTAGCAAAAAACATTACAAAAGACCTATCCATCAGTATGATGTTTCTACTTACACTAGCTATTGAGGCCAAATAAGTCAAACAATCATCTAAAAACTTGAAGTATTTGTATTGGTTGTTGTCATCCCTGTTCCTTTTACTGAAAACTTCCCTTCAGAGCTAATGGACTGTTCCCAAAGTGGCATCATTCCCAGGAAGTGACATGTGCCTTTTATGAAGTTGGTGAAAAGACAAATAAGTTTCCTCTTCTTTCAATGACTTCTCTTTGAGTTATGTAATGTCCGACAGAGGGATGACAAGCTCACTGTGTCAGTCCTGTTACCACAAAAGCATACATTATAAAGTTATTTGTTTGAAATATTTAATGTAAATATATAGAATAATTTAAGCCTCTCATGAATGCACACCATGTGGTTCCATGTCCTTTACCACATGGCCAGTAATGGCTGCCAATACAATTTTCTGTCAACACTGTTACCAGTCAAGGGGTATGTATGCTTTTCTTACCTATAGTATAGTACGTAATATACATGTTTCTGTAGGTTCTATCCCTAAATATCATGGCTTGTATCTATTCTACTGATGGTTGGGCTACAATGTGTGACCTATAATGATCTACACTCACTGGCCACTTCATTAGGTACATCCATTCAACTGCTTGCAAATCTCTAATCAGCCAATAATCATGTGGCAGCAAGTCAATGTATTTAGGCATGTAGACATGGTCAAGAAAGTCTGCTGAATTTCAAACCAGGCATCAGAATGGGGAAGAAAGTTGAATAAAATTACTTTGAATGTGGCATGGTTGGTGAATGGTGCCAAGCGGGCTGGTTTGAGTATTGGTGAAAAAACAAATATAAAATAAATTCATTTTATATGTTAAGTAATAGAAACCAGTATTCAAGTCAAATAAATATGGGTATTATTATTTTGTTTCCATAACTGTTTCTTGAAACAGATGCTGTGAATGTCAATTGTAAATGAGAATATTCATCCATGCAAAAAACTAAACCCCCTTAATATTCACACTTTACAAACACACATAGATTATTAAGGGTAATTTTAATCAGATTTGTATGGATTGAAAAACTTTTCAAACTGTAATTGTTAAGTCGGTAACAGGGAGTTGGAAATGGCACATTTTCATATAATGATCCAATTACACTGTAAATAAAGTATGTATGATGTGGCCAGATGCAGAGCTGTGCTTGTCTTAAGTTGTCCAGTTTTCAAAGGTAGGGCCTTACCTCTCTTTGGCTAACCAGCCCTCTTAAGTGGCCACATTTCAGGTCCCACATAGGGGAGGATTAGAAGAAGTAAAATCTATCAATTAAACATGTCATGGAGTTAACACTGCAGATAGCATTTTTCAGTTATTTAAAAGGTGATGGTCAATCTATCAATAATATAATAATAATAATATTGGCAAAATATTTGATATTTAAATCAAAATCATTAGAATCATTTAGATTAGAAAGGTTTGTAGTTATGTAAAGCATCACAGTATAATAGAAAAAAAGAAACCCAATATGGTTAGGGCTAAGCTATAGATGGGAATGCATAGATATAATTGAAGGGTAGGACAAATAACAATTCAAGTAGTACTGGTATAAGGCAAATAAGTTTAGATGTAGCACAGTTGGAAATAGATTAGAAATATAAACTGGGATGGATATTAGATAATTAAATAGGGTAAAAATGGTTAGGATGGGGTAGTAAAAATAGGGAAAGGTAGTGTGTAGCAGTAGGTAAAAAAAAAAATATATATATATAAGGGGATGGAAATTATGCAAGTACACTGATTGAAGAAATATTTAATTTGTAGCATTAAAGCTGTTCCTACCCCCCAAAAAATACATATAAAATTCAACATGTCTATCAAGCAGATTGTAAACATGATCCTTTCATCATGAGTGAATGGGTATACCACTTCCACAATGCTTTGTTCATTTCAGAGTAAGAGCCCCAACAACCAATGTTCTTGTTTCTTTTAATTGGCAAACTCAACTTTTATAACCAGCTGAACACGCCTACATTTAAATGAATGGGCAACAGTCCCCTGATGTTGTACCACACCTGTGCTTGACCAGGCCATTTGTTTGCTTAGTTGTAACCTATGCTCAGGAGATGCCTTGTGGAGTCTTTGTTTAGATTTGCTTGGATTTTGCATCACTCTCCTGCATCTTGTCAAGGTTTGGCCAGACAGGTATAAAATACTCCTTGAGGGTTGGCAGGTTTTCAGAAGATTTCAGCCCATGATAAGTCTTACTGGACTTTCACATTGGCTTGGTATGGCTGGAAGTATAGCCGGAGAGCAAAGGACTGACTTAGCCATCGTCACAGCTCGCTCAACCACACCGTTGGCCTGGCGGTAATGTGGAATTGAAGTGTTGAAATTCATACTCTGTGGCAAAATGCTGAAAGAGGTCTGCATAGCATTGAAGTCCACTTTGGTTCTAGACTGCCTGTAGTTGCCAAACTATATGAAGACACATTTCAGTTTGCCTAAGAATGTATCTCAGTCTGTTTTGGTCACGTGGAGTATTTCCAACCATCTGGAGGAGTAGTAAACGACAACGACGTACATATTTCCTATATACTCCCAACGTTCAACAGCATTCGTTTGCCAGAGCAAGTCAAGGGCTTACTTTTCTGACTTGGTCTGTAAGTGTTGCAGTGCTGGCACAGCCGCACAACCTCCCTGATCTCATTTGCAATGCCTGGCAATGCCTGGCAAAATAAAATACACATTTCTTGTTGAACGCAGAGCACATTGTGAGGCATTGGTGTCCCTGATGAATCTTGTTTTTCACGTCAGCTCTCATGAGAGATGACAATCTGATTGCCCCGTCTGAGCAGTCTGAGCTCTGGGAAGGGTCACCCTGTTGCAGCTGTCACACTCAACATATTTCAGCCATCCATGTTTAATGTAGCTGCAACTGATCATCCCTGGGATACTCATGTCTGATCATTTCAACTATTGATTTTCTCACCCTTTAATTTCCCTCCACAGCATCTACTGTATGTATACTTCCTAATTCCTTAGCCAAGTCATCTGGTTGTTTGTCTTTGCTTGGGTGACTTGATATAATGTTGGACCTGCACTACTTTATTCTCCTCATTTAGTTTGGAATTGATGGTGGTGAATCCTTTGCATTATCATTGATGACAGTATTTCTTCTTCCAATTAATAAAGTAAACTTCTGATTCGATGTGATGTTCTTCACACGGTCTTGCAATATGCAGGCACAAAAAAATGACCCAACGGCAAATATATGTTTTTGTTCCTTGTACTTGGGCAACTCAAGCTCTATCTATAGTGCACCAGAGCACGACACTAAAACTAACACTTGTGATACAGTTGTGATAAAGTCATGTCTTGTTCAATTTTCTCAAGCAACAACATGCTTGCGCACATTTTAGTGGATTTGAACACACAGTAGGAAGAGGCTAAAATGTTAGGTACCTATGGATTTTTGTTCACCTGTGTTTTGGAAGGACATGGGCATTGTGGACGCAAGGAGAACTATTCTGAATTTCCCACAACTTGGAACAGGGCATCCTGTGTAGTAAGGGATATATTGTATATCAATGTATTTTTTGGAAGAATTTACAGTGAAGTAGCAGATAAAAAATATGGAATCCAATATTATGCCATGAATGCCTCCATTACTGTAAAGGACTGTGAAGCATGTTGGACAGCTACAGCTGATATGATGTTGCATAAACAAGAGCCTGGTAGTGGACTACGCAGCATTCCGGAAAGCTTTGGATCAAGTAAAGTACTAACTATACCTGGTTTTGTGGCCCAAAAATGTTGAAAATGTATTTACTGATGCAGGTTTTTCTGTGTTGAACGAGCACTAGCAGTGTTACCAGCAAATGTGTTTGAAGGAATTATGTGAGCACCCTCTGCCATCCCGCACCTGCTGATAAGTTGCCGACATGGCAAGGTCAAGGGTTATTGGATGTGAACAATTGGGAGGGGAGAAAAATGGGAAATAAATTACATAAAAACAGGACAATTGTGTCAGAGGTCAGTCTAGCAGCCTCCCGATTCTTGATTACAGGAGTTCAAGTCCTGGCATGGCAGCTATCTGTGCCCTTCCTACAGTCGTATGCAAAAGTTTAGTCACCCCTGACAATTTCCATGATTTTCATTTATAAATATTTGGGTGTTTGGATCAGCAATTTCAATTTGATCTATCAAATAACTCAATGACACAGTAATATTTCAGTAGTGAAATTAGGTTTATTGGATAAACACAAAATGTGCAATATGAATCAAAACGAAATTAGACAGGTGCATATATTTGGGCAACCCAACAGAAATATCACATCAATATTTAGTTGAGCCTCCTTTTACAGAAATAACAGCCTCTAGATGCTTCCTATAGCCTGTAATGAGTGTCTGGATTCTGGATGAAGGTATTGTGGACCATTCCTCATTGCAAAATGTCTCCAGTTCAGTTAGGTTTGATGGTTGCCAAGGAATCATTCAGAGGAATGGACAGCCTGTTTCAAATCACCCCAAAAATTTCAATGATATTCAGGTCTGGGGACTGGAATGGCCCTTCCAGAACATTGTACTTGTTCCTCCGCATAAATGCCAGAGTATATTTTGAGCAGTGTTTTGGGTTGTTATCTTGTTGAAATATCTAGCCCCGGCATAACTTCAACTTTGTGAATGATTCCTCTACATTATTCTCAAGTATCTGCTGATATGGAGTGGAATCCATGCAACCCTCAACTTTAACAAGATTCCCAGTACCGGCACTAGCCACACAGCCCCACAACTTGACGGAACCTCCACCAAATTTTACTGTGGGTAGCAAGTGTTTGTCTTGGAACGCTGTGTTATTTTGCCGCCATGCATACCGCCCCTTGTTATGACCAAATTACTCCATCTTTGTTTCATCAGTACACAGCACCTTCTTCCAAAATTAAGCTGGCTTGTCCAAATGTGCGTTTGCATACAGTACCTCAATCGACTCTGTTTGTTGCATGTTTCCAGGAAAGGCTTTGTCTGCATCACTCTCCCGTACAGCTTCTTCTTGTGCAAAGTGCGCTGAATTGTTGAACAATGCACAGTTACACCATCTGCAGCAAGATGATGTTGTTGGTGTTTGGAGGTGGTCTGTGGGCTGTTTTTGACCGTTCTCACCATCCTTCGCATTTGCCTCTGATATTTTACCTAACCAGAACTGTGCCTGTGGTCTTCCATTTCCTCACTCTGTTCCTCACAGTGGACACTGACAGCTTAAATCTCTGTGATAGCTTTTTGTTGCCTTCCCTAATCCATAATGTTGAACAATCTTTGTTTTTAGGTCACTTGAGAGTTTTTTTGAGGCCCCCATTTTGCCACTCTTCAGTGGAGAGACAAAGAGATCAACAACTTGCAATTGGCCACCATAAATACCTTTTCTCATGATTGGATGCACCTGTCTATATAGTTCAAAGCTTAATGAGCTCACCAAACCAATTGTCTGTTCCAATTAATCAGTGCTAGGTAGTTAAAGGTATTCAATTTAACAAAAGGACAAAGGTGCCTAAAATTTATGCACCTGTCTAATTTTGTTTTGATGCATATTGCACATTTTCTGTTAATCCAATGAACCTCATTTCACTACAAACATATTACTGTGTCCTTCAGTTATTTTATAGATCAAATTAAAATTGCTGATCCAAACACCCAATTATTTATAAATGAAAATCATGGAAATTGTCAGGATGCCTAAACCTTTGCATACGACTGTATCAGTCTCCCCCTACATGCCTGTCTCCCTCTGCTTCATACTGTTCTGTGATTAAATATAGGTAAAATATATACAAACAAAAAAATTATGATCATTATCTGGACCTGATCATTAGGTTATATTCAAACATTATTTGGTGTTATATATAGAGATTGCTTTTTATTATTATTATCATCATCAGCATTATTATTTGTTTGTATTATCATTATTTTAATAAAACAAAATGTAGCTGGTAAAATTTAAGCAGTAAACAATGGGAACAATCCCAAAAAAAAACTCCAGTACGAGGCAGCGCAAAATTGGCATAGCACTTCCCAGGATTTGGGTTAGATCAATCAGATGATCTATCTGATTGATCAGTGTTCCTATCGGGCATGTGGAAATATAGTCAGTGAATGTAATCATCCTGTGAATGATCTGACTAAAGGCTTCCGTGTTGGGTGAAAAAAGAAAATCGGCAGCTCGAGCGCCGTGTTTGGATGAACCATGTGCGAGCACCTCTTCATCCCACAGATCTGAATAAGGGGTTGCAGAGCTGCCGAACAGGCAGGAATAGAGAGGGAATTGTGAAGGGAGGAATATCGGGAAAAATCACAAAAGAAAAGGGCTAAAAGTGTGGAATATCTTACATATTGGAACTGTAATACAGTGGTCTGTTGATGTATACTACTGGTAAAAAATTGTGAGAACACCCAGGAATTAACTGTACAGGTGTTGTGATAGACATTGATAACTTCATTCATCAAGGCTACCTTTATCATTAGAATGCTGATGTAATGGCTTCTGAACTGAATTTGGCATTTCGTTTGTATTTAAGTAGTTCATTATAAATCAGAATTTTCCAACAGTTACAGTATAGACATTTGCAACATATGTACTTTCTTCGATATACACCATTCAGCCATAACATTATCACCACCTGCCTAATATTGTGTAGGTCCCCCTTTTGCCACCAAAACAGCCACCCCAAACGCAACAAGCTGGGATGCACTGTTTTCTCTGACACTTTTCTAACAGAACCAGCATAACATTTTCAGCAATTTGAGCTACCACACAGACCAGATTTTGCTCCCCACATGCATCATTGATCCTTGGCCGCCCATGTGTATTGTGCAACCCAACCCATCCTGCTCTATTGCTCCACCTGTTTTCTTCAACATGCTCTCTGTTACAAGCCGGGTCAAGCATAACTAATACTGCTGCCAAGATAATAGGTCACCACACACCCAACCTTTCAGAGCTCAATGGCACGGCCATCACACGTATTGCAAGTACACTAGTACAGGACATCACACACACACACACACACACTAAATCACCACTTCATTGTACTACCCTCTGGACATGGATACAGGTCCCTGTGGTGCAGAAGGGCTCGCTTTGGCAATAGCTTGGTACACACAGCTATAGCAGCCCTAAACAAGGTGTCTCGCTGAGGTTACTATGAGCCTTGCTTTCACATGTCCTGTTTGTTTTTGTTGTGTGCTGTTTGTGCCGGGCAATATTGAAAAATGTAATTTAATGTGTGGTGTGATGTACAAAACAATTTCCCTGTAGAGACAATATAATCTAATCTAATGACCCTGTCGCCAGATCACCACTTTTCCTTCCATGGACCACTTTTGATAGGTACTGAGCACTGCAGACCGGGAACACTCCACAAGAGCTGCAATTTTGGAGATGCTCTGATCCAGTTGTGTAGTCATCAATTTGGCCCTTGTCAAAGTTGCTAAAATCCTAACGCTTTCCCATTTCTCCTGCTTCTAACACATCAAGCTTTGACCGGCCCCTTCATTAGGTTCCCCTTTTTTAACTGCTCATTAACGCAAATATCGAATGGGCCAATCACGTGGCTGCAAGTCAATGCATTAAAGGGCAAAACACACCAATCCAAATAAAAACTAGTCGGTGCGACTCTACGGATTGTTACGGTTGCCCACGTCGGGCCAAATCGCCTTGGTCTTTGGGTACAAAAATAGCACACGAACACACCGCCTTGACACATCCGACCGCCCAAGCACCACCTACATTGTGCCCATGCATGAGAGGAAATATCTCTCCATACCGGCTGGCGGGGGTAATCTGTACTCTTCGATCAAAAAAAGGGGACGCCGGAAGCAGCAACGCGGATATACAAAACAGTTGTTGTTGTTGTGTAACTGTATGGTACCGGGCAAGACTATTTTCTTAATGGTTGTAATTTTAATCACACTCATCAAGAACAATGTCCGACGAAGACTTGCAAACTGTACTGGCATTGGGAGCCCTCTGTCTTTTGTTGGTTAAAGAAGCGACACCTGAAGCAACTTCTGAGTCCAATTTTAACACGGAAAACAAACTACTGTACCGGGACTGCATCTCCGTTGGGGAACGCAGTGATAAACACTGCACTTCTTGGCTAGAGGTAAGCATCCTAACGATGGTTATAATACTGCACTCCATTTTGACCCGTATGCTATGTTTTATTTCAGTGATTAAAAATTAAAGTGCTTAAAACGCATATAAACATCAATTCCTTCCATAAGCTGGTCTGCCATAAATAATGAATTCTATGACTGAGTTATGTTCATATTGTTTTACAGGCGAAAGATTCGGGCTCCTTTCTTACCAGTTCCGAGTCGGGTTGTCAACAATCCATCAAATTGTTCCAGAAACATGTGAAGCAATATACCATGTTTTGAAAGACAAATATTCAAAGGTATGTGTGGACTTTTAATTTGAGTTACAGTAGATTGGATGCTGATGTGAGTGATAAAAAATATATTTAAGCTATAAAGCACCAGTATACCACTGCCACCAGTATAGCCCTCTGTACCTGATTACTGTAATATGTGTCATGGTTCTCAGTGTTCAAGGCCTACAATCTGTTGTTTTCCATTTGACAAAGCTATGCATGTGACTTAACTCTACATTGCAAAAACACAGTTGTATACAATCACCAGCCACTTCATTAGGTACACCTTGCTAATACCGAAGAGCTTTGTGACATGGCCGGTCGTTTCCAGTGACTGAAATGTAATATCTAGTCAGATGTTCTAGTAAGTTGTTCGCTAGTGAAAACAGGAAGAAGTTTATAGTACACTATATATATATAAACGTTGTTTACAATGCTAACGTTGGATGTCCTGATTCCACTCTGCCCTGCGCTACTTTTACTTCGCCACGCACTAATCCAATCTCTGTCCCTGTTTCCTCTCCCAGGCCTCTGCTGAGAACCAAGCCCACTCTGCTGGTCAGCTCCACACCAGCCTGAGCCATGGCGGACAAGCAAGAGCCGCAATAGGTGGTCAGGACAATACCCAGGCGTAGCCCAACCTCTACGACTGAAGAATCGCTACACCATTCTCATGGATGATGAGAAGTACCGCCCGCTCTGTGACAACCCACCTCTGCCATGCCCCCGTGCCAGTCATCCTTGTCCCTCCTCACAGTTGGCACCCCCTCAATCTCATCCTCCGCTGAACTCAACAACTTCCACCCTGGTCATCGGCAGCTCCATGGTCAGGGACCTCTACATTCCCCCTTCATCTAGCAGCCCCTCCAAGGTCTACCTGGCGCCAAGGTCCGTGACATCCAGCACAAACTCCCAAGCATACTCGCCTGTCAAACTAATGTCAACAATTGTGGAAGTGGGCACAAACGACATCAGAGAGAGGCAGTCAGTAGCATTGCAGGAAAACTACAAAACTCTCATCACCATCCTGATGGGCACAGGAAAACATATTGTCATCTCTGGACCTCTCCCTACCTACAGAAAGGGTTCTGAGAGATGGTCTAGACTGTTTGACCTCCACGCCTGGCTGAAACGCTACTGTGCTTCCCTAAACATCCCTTATGTCAACAAATTTGACCTGTTCTAGGAGAGGCCCAGCCTGCTGAAGCATGATGGTCTACGCCCAAACCGACATGGAGCCAGGTTGCTCTCTGACAACGTAACGACCACACTGAGGCATTGACATTCTGTAGAGCATTTCACAGATTCATGCCCGCCAGGTATTTATTCAAATGGCACTGTACATGTGGATGGATCTGAAAATGTCTTCTACAGGGAAACATTTATTACTACTACCACTATAGTTCAAACTGCTCCATGTAATAGCATGACTTACGCTTATAGTTCTATTCCAATGTTGATTTCTGCCCTTCGTATATTGAAAAGAAAAGGCTATTTTTAAATTAGGAATTTAATGAATATCATTTCCATACATCAGCATTTTCTCCAAAAACCAGACACATTTTCAGTTAACATGGGATTACTAAATATAGGCAATCTTACTACCAAAACCTTTGCAATGAATTTATCACTACTAGGTTAGACTACTGCAATGCACTTTTACTGGTCTCCCAAATAAACATAAAAATAAATTGGAACTTATACAGAACTCTGCTGCTAAACTTTTAACTAAGACCAAGAAGAGAGAGCACATCACCCCTGTGCTAGCTGAACTGCACTGGCTCCCTGTTTCCTATAGAATTTCCTATAGAAATTTTCAGACCCTATGTTGCTTAAACATATGTATTTAAATTCATATGTATTTATTTTATTATTGTTATTATGATTTTATCCTCTGGGTCAAATGTTCCAAATGTAAAGCACTTTGAGCTGCATTCCGTGTGTCACAGATCCTCTTGAATAGGCAGAGAGAGACAGGCGCGAAGGTTCCAATAATTCAAATGGTTTAATTACAGAAAACTGCCACGAGGGGCAAAAACGGAATATACTAAAACAAGCAATCCACAGAACCAGCAACAGGAATTACAATGAATGACAAAGACAAGGAGAAAACACAAGGGCTAAATACAAAATCAAACAAGGGACAATGACAAACACCTGGGCAAGGAATAAACGAGACAGGGATCTATTGGATAAGGGAAACATCTGACACGACAAGGGAGTAACCAACTAATAATGACTGACAGACCTAACTGGGAGCTATAAATGAAACAGACACAAGAGGGAGCCAAAACACAACACATGAGGGAGCAAACTAGAGACACTGGCCCTCATTTATGAAACGTGCGTACGACCTAAAACAGGCGTACGACGGGCGTACGGCGATTCTTACGCAAAGCAAGGGATTTATCAATTTGAACGTGATCGTAGGCAACGATAAAATCTCACGTCTGGTCTGACTTCGTGTACGCAAATTCTATAGTGTGACTAGCCGTGTTCACGGTATAACCACCTTGTTCAGTG
>JACXGM010015034.1:0-21625 GCA_016801145.1 Umbra pygmaea | reverse complement strand
ACACACACACACACAAAGCGTCCATTGAGCCTCGCTATCATTTATGTTCAGATTCAGCAGTAATGCATTACTGAAACATGAGACTAAACCTTTCAGACTAGAGGATTTAAATTCCCCACGTGAGTCCGTTAGACTGTGACTTCCTCTTTTATACTGCCATACTATTCAATTCCAAGGAGTTGTGTTAAAGGCATGTGATCTGGCACACACAAGGTTGATTCTCATCTCTTTCTGGACCTCAGCCTCTTCACCGGCGGTTCGAAGGTCTGGTTGAACCTGGCTGAATATTCAATACACCTACATACTTGCGTACTGCGGTGCTAGTGGTGGCACAGTGTACAGGTTTCAGCCAGAATAGTGGATAAAGGCATCCCAACAAATCAAAACATTGAATCCTCCAGTAACTCCTCTTGAGCACAGCAGCTGAGGGGCTTGGTTTCTGGGCCAGACAGACGCTGCCTGCGGGTGGGATGGCTACATCACATCTGTTTTCCTTCTAAGGCTTTACAAATAAACATTCAGTAAGTTCACCACAGTGAAATGGTGCCCTGTCAACAGGAAAGATAATGACCATGTATAATCATTAGGCGTTAGGAGAACAGTATGGCGGCACGCAAAGTGAGTAAAATTGCCCATCATTAATGTTGTAAGTAATGCTGTTTTGTAACTGCAGTCTGCCGACGAGGGAAGCAGCCGAGTGACTATGAAATGCAAATAGGCAGGCGCACAATAATGCAATTCAGACTGTGAAGTGCAAATAAAATGTTATGTGATCAAACCGATATGTTTGTTTGAATTACACTTTAATAGAAAGTAACATGCGCCGGGGGCACTGTTTTGCAGATCTTAATTTTAGGTTGAGACTGGTTCATGATGTCTCTATTAGGTGTGTACCGGCATGACATTTTCACAGTATGATAACCGTTACGGTATCACAGTATTATTGAAAAAGTGTTTTTTATGTATAAAATGTTTGTACACACAGAGACATACACTATATGGCTAAAGGTTTGTGGACATCCCTGCTAATTATTAAGTTCAGGTGTTTTAGCCACACTTTTGCTCACAGGTGCATAAAATCCAACACATAGCCATGAAACCTCAATAGACCAGCATTGGCAGTAGAATGGGTCATACTGAATAGCTCAGTGACTACAAATGTGGCAGTGTCATTGGATGCAAACTTTTCCAAAAGTCAGTGTAAAACACGCTGCCACTGGAATCTGGAAAACTGGTCTCAATTTGAAGTTGTTTTTTTTCACCTGAAGTTTATATGATTGTGTAAATGTAGCTGACTCTCTTAATTTAACTGTTATTTACAAATGACATTTAAATTTTAGTAATTTAGCACATGCTCTTATCCAGAGTGACTTACTGTAAGTACAGGGACAATGACCATGGAGCAACTTAGGGTGAAGTGCCTTGCTCAAGACACAATGACATTTGGCATTGAACCCCCACACCCACTACAATGGGAATGTAAATTCCTTTTCCAATTTCAGAATAATCCTAACTTTATATTAATACAATAGCTTGAATGAGAAAATGGCCACAGTATGATAACTGTGGTAAACGGTGAAACCGTGAAACTGTTACATCCCTAGTCCCTATGCATTCTATTAAAGGTGTTTACATGAATATCATGGATATTATATATTACATGAATATCCTCATAGGGTCCACAGATAATGTTTTCTTGGGTAGGACCAGTATGCATCCTTCCAGTACAGTATGTCTGTTTATCAGTGTCTGTGAGAGTTTATTAAACATGTAATAATAATAATAATACATTGACTTTAGAAAAAGCTTTTACAATATCCAGAGATTCATTGTGTGTGTGTGTGTGTGTGTGTGTGTGTGTGTGTGTGTGTGTGTGTGTGCGCGTGCGTGCGTGCGTGTGTGCGCGCTCGCATTTGTGTGTGTGTCTGAACAGGGTGTTCATAAAACATTCATACGGCATGGAAGACTATCAAAACAACACTGACGTGGGTGCATCCTGTGTGGAGGGCATTTTCCAGCAGGGAGTGGTTGTCGGTCACCCTGTCTGCCAGAGAGCAGGAATATTCTAACCCAGCGCAACAGCTGCTTGGCCGGGAGCCCAGCCCACGCAGCCACCGAGGCCTGGAGAGGCTACATTACTCTCTCACGCAGTCTCCGGGGAGGAGGGCAGGGCAGAGAACAGGCAACCAAGGACCAGGGCTGGGCAGAGACATGACCAAGGCAGGATTCATCTCAACATTCACGGGCACCCTGCCTCTTACTTCCCCCACCCTGATGAGGCATAGGCGACTGTAGGGATGAGTGGCTTACTTAGAACCAAAAGGGTGTATGAACACTGGACAGTCAAGTGTCCCTTAGTTAATGTAATTGTGATGCCCTGCAGATGACAATAACGCAGCTGCAGAAAAAACACACTCACTGGAAAGGGGCAGGATCTTGAAATGCTGTCTGACTGGACATGCTGTCTGAACTCTGTGGCACGGAGCACACACTGCTGAGCTCTCAATTAGAGCTGTGCTGCAGAGAAGCGCCAGAAAGGAGGGGTGAGGCAGGAGGAGATCAGGGACCACAGGGAGCTCTCATTACGCGGAAGGCCTCTGTGGACCAGTGGCGAGGATGTGGATCTGGATGGACCTACCACTAATGCTTGGACCCCATTCCACCCCATCCCCCATGTACAAACAGTATCTCCTGTCATCACTGTTTATTAGGGCAACGCCTCTGGCATTAGTTGTCGGCCCAGTTAATAATCACTGGACAAAATCTTGAGTTTGAAATTAAATTTGAAATGAAGTAAAATTGCTAATCTGGGTGATTGTTAACGGCAGTTAATGTCTACATCACTTAAAGTAGGATTAGTTTAAAAGAAAATAAACTTGTTCACACCAATAAATGCATCATTCCATTCTCTGTTATCAAATCAGCCAATGCATCACCATATGGATTTTTTGCCTAGAAGCTACAACCATATTTACATTTCAGGTCTGGAAAATTCTGAAAATTTTCCATTTGCCCTGCCGTCTCCTGGGACCAGAGCCCCAACACCTCTTAAAGCACCCCTTGTCTGGTCCAAGTAGCAGCCCACGTGTGCAGAGCTAGGGTTACAACATAAAAAAACTCCCTGTATTCAGCCAACATGCGCCAAAGAATGTGACTGAAAAAGGTTCAGTCTACAGCCAGAATGTCAGAAGGCACTCGTACCCTTTCTGATGGAGCCTCCAACTGTGGAAGAGAACCCAATGGAAGCATTTGGAAGCAAGCGGCCTTCTAGCCTTATGTTACAGAGGACAGTGGCAGAGCTGCCGAATTGACATTTCATAAGGTGCCACTACAACTATAACTCAGTGTCGCTCAGCCAAAATGATCTAGGAGTGAAGCCTGTTTTACTACGATACTATATAAATAATAATAATGACGCCTTTAGCGTTACGATCTTAACTGGTGATTAGTAAAGAATTGGACATTCAAAAGAAACACCTTCTTTTCTGGAAATGGGCAACAGTTATGTCAACTAGAAACCCCTTTAAAAGACATTCTGTCCCTGAGGGAGGAGGATCTGTCAGCCGGAGCACCACAGGAATTTCCTCCTTTCACTGGATTCCACAGTCCATTGTCCAGAAACCTTTTCAAAGTTTTACTGGTTCGTTTTCCACCTGGAGTTTTAGAGAAGTAAAAACAGGACCCTGCCTTGAAATGGACAGACACTGAGCAATTGTTCTATGCTATTGGTGGTCTCATCCACATGGCAAACATTTACACATCACAGCATTGGCATAATCCAAACAATTCCATCAAAATCCAAAAATTTACAGTTAAGGAAGAGATCTTTTTTTTTTAATCATGGCTTGGCTGGAATTAAAACTATCCCTACAATAGTAGTGATGTCACAGAGACATTCTGAGATAGGTGCGTCCTGTAGGACCTGTGATAACATGTACTGAAGATCAGTGCCCCTCTCAACCCTCAACCACCTGGGGACAACCTGGCAGTGGTTCTGGCAGCATTTAGATGTTTATGACATAAGAGCATAGAAACACAGGAAATAGCATTAAAGCAACCAAGACTGAGTAACGTTATTTTACAACAAAATCTATCTTTCCCTCGCAATCTCTCTTTCCTGTTCTATCTTTCTCACTGAGAGACAAAATAAACACACTCCTGGAAACTAAAGCAATAATCTGAGAATGACTTGTATTACAGGGTGAACATATCAATCAACTATTTTAAATGAATAGTCAGCTAAAAACAACCAAATGTGTCCACAAATTTATTCTGGATGCTTTTTTTGCACACTGTATTCACACATGCAAGTCTGTTTTGTCTGTCTTACCTCAAGGCTAACCTTATACTCTGACATATAGTAGTCAACCACATGCCGTCTCATTTCCTTGGCAACTGTGATTCATTTCCCTGACAACAGGTTAAGGGCAGCTTCATAAAGCGAGCTTCTACAGTCAGCCTCTGTCTTAGACAAATTATGTCAGTAGAAGCAAATAATAAATGTTGTACCATGAGCCCAAGGTATCATATATACATTTTCTGAATAACTGCAAAGAGCAGGCTATGGATTGTATCGAACAAGGATCAAGATGTTTACATTGCAATAGGCTCCATAGCCCAGACGGTCACAATAGATGTACCCACATAACTCCTACAGTGCACATGAGATGTCAAACTAGTAGTCAACGTTGTCTAAGAGAGTACATATGTAACAAAGAGCTTCTAATCCATTGATCTCACCAGAAACCAAAGCATTTCTTTTAAGTCCACTTAGTACAGGTAGAGGCCATCGCATCCAATTCAATTGATAACAGACCTGGTCTTTGTATGACTGACAGTAGGACAAAGGTGGAGATGTCGGCGGCCACTTCCAGAGGATCCAGTTGCTCCCAGAACCAAACAAGCAAGCATCAATCCGCTTGCTGTGGTGTGGTCTTATTAAATCAATAGGCCAGCCAAAGTCCATCCGATCCTTTTAACCCTCTCCCTTGTCTACATCCTCCAAAAGGGTCTGTGTGTTCACCACTACTCAGACCTCAACAACCTCTCTTTAAACAGAGACCCAATCATGAAAAATCATTCATTAACTAGCACGGCACAATATGGGTCTGTTGAGCCAGCATCCAGATTGCTCCTATCCCTCTCGCTGCTCTAAACCTCACACAGGCACGGAAACAACACACATTAGTGGGAGTCCATCCCGAAGATGAAAAACACAAACGATACCCATTACAGTCTAGGTACAGTATACAACTTTTGACAGACTGAAATACATAATAATGCATTTCCATCCACTTTGTAACATTCAAGCATCTTCAACAATTTGATTGTACTTTCATATTAGCAACGCGTTCAGATAACAACACTCACCAAACAATGAACAGCGCCCTCTAAACCTCTGTTCCAATGAGACAGTAATGGCGATAAGGCCACTTCACATTTTCTGTTTAAATGTCCCGCTTTCTGCTAAAATACTGTAGCTAAGTGAGCTGTGCAAATCTTGGCATCCTCAGTGGCACTTATCCAGTTCGGACTCTGTCATAAGCATTACACAACGCCCTTGAGCAACAAGCCCAACACACACAAAAAACCTGATCGAAAGAAAAGCACAACACCCACACAGCGAGGCACGCACATCCACGTGCACACTTAGCCAAACATTTAGAGGAAACATGTGTATGGACATATTGACGCAGGCTACAACACACATGCATAGATCTGTATTCTCTCAATCGTGTCTACAACTGTTTGTAGCTCCTTGCACAGTGGCTGTGGACTATTATCCACCCCAGAGGAAGTGTGTGTAGTGTTTTATCACCCAGCTGCATGATGGTGGATTCTGATGAGTGGTTTCACAAGGGACGTGGGAGGATAGCCACCCTGTATATGGAACAATTAAGCAGACAATAAAGTTAAGAGCTCTTTCTACGCTGATGGGTTGAAGTACGCTATGCTTCACATTACGATAGATGCCATCCACTTCAAACAGAGAAAATCAACAATCCTTACTGTAAACCCCCAATTCTCACAGGAGTCAGCCCTTCAGCTCTCCTAAGAACAACAGCCTAATAGTGTAATGTTCCAGGCAGCATATTACGATGCAACACTTCACAGGACAGCCCAACAAAAATGCATAGAGTTAATTCCAAATGTTTCAGTGTTGAAAATAAAACAGGAAATTAAAAACCACCGTTGAACAGAAAGCACAATCTCAAACCGTGTGTGTTCTTTAAGACAATTTCCTTTACTGCAGATGGCCTTTTAAGGAAAACATACTTTATATTAATGACAAGACTCAGCAAATTGTGAACCATCTGTCACATTTTCAAAAACACATATGGTGAATCTGTTCTGTGGTAAAACACTGACTGCATTTGATGTCATTGTGTGTGAGGGAACAGAGATGACATTAACAGCCAGAGAGACAGAGATCTAATGGCTGTAGTCTAGCATTCCTCCATCACATCTCTTATGGTCAGGATCATGCCACTCAGCAACTCCTTATACAGACTTCTATGAACTCAGGTTACCAGGCAACAGGCAATTAGCCAGGCCACCTGGTAAGAGGCTAGTTCTACCTTCTCTACTGAAAGATCTCTTTGTTCACATCTCAAGAGATCTTGTCAATGTCTTTTTATTTGAGGAAAATAGCGTGGTTGATTTAGGTTTGTATCTACTAGTGATTGGTGCACAAATCAGCAAGTATTAAAGTTGACAGCTAAAAATTAGACCAAACTACATTAACGTATGTAATTATCAACCTGACCATTGGCTGAGAATACTTGAAAGAGTTTCCATCTCATTTCCATCTCTACTGCAAAAACTAAAAAAAGCAGATATTTCTTCAATCTGAAATGCTGACACCACAGTCTAGAATCAAAACTTGACGTCGCTGCGAGCTGACAAGCAATCTCTCATGGGCAGTGTCTATATTATATAGAATCAGCCAGCTGTGGCTCAAATACTGTATGTGAAATATTGATTATCTATTGTTGCAGCGATTTTTGTTATTGTCACTGATGATTTGGTTGGATCGCGTTTGGGCGAAGGCAATGCTTAAACATGGAGATGGGACTCAACCAATGAGAAATATCAGATAAGATATAGCTTAGGTTTTGAATTTCCTTTTTGCGCTGTAAAAGACAAGCCGGATATAGCAATAAGAGTAGCATTTAGACACAGAAGTTTAGTTAAAGCAACTGCCCAAATTATGCAAATTCTACTTCTGTGTTTCATAGAATCCAGCTTTAGGGACATGACATTTGCATGCAGGTTAAATCTTGATATGATGGAGAAAAAAAGTAATGAAATTACATGTGGACTTATACTTGTTTTGTTATGTTGGAGAAATAATGTAATTAAATTCAACATGGACTTGTACTTGTTTTGATATGTTGGAGAAATAAAGTAACTAAATGAAACAGCCAGCAGCATAGAGCCCTGTCTTCCACTGCTGGTTTGCTTCTAAAGCTAAGCAGGTTTGGGTCTGGTTAGTCCCTGGATGGGAGACAAGTGCTGCTGTTGTCGGAAGGCCACTAGGGGGCACTTTTCCCACTGGTCTAAAGATAATTCCCAATACCCCTGGGCAGTGATGGAAACATCTGCCCTGTGTAGGGTAATGTCCTGAATCCCTGTGGTCACTTAAGATCCCATGGCACTTTTTGTTAAAATAGAGATGTTAATGCCGGTGTCCTGGACAAATTTTCAATCTGGCATTTTATGGCAACCTAATCATCCCAGCTTTCAATTGTCTATTGTATCCCCTTCCCCACTTCTCCCCAGGCCGTTGCTGCAAATGGAAAGTCCTTTTACATGGACTATTTTGCAAGTTCTACTCTTTTACTACACCAAATTCTCTCTCCAGTCACATCTTAGGATCTTTGAAACATTATAATTGCGTGCAATAATTTGGTGTATTGTCTACGCTCCCGGCTCCAAAAAACACATTCTGCTTGCCCACAAAGCTGCAGCTCATCCAGCTGTCTATGGCCTCCCTCTCTGTCTCTTCCAACCTACCCATCTTGCTAGCATCTGCTTGCTACTGATCAATCATTAAAAATAATAAAAAATACCCCCAAATAATAAACGTTATAACTGTGGACTGGACTAGATTTTAAATCTTTTGATTTATAAAAATTATTTGTTTCGGGTTAAATTGAATGATGATGATGAATCGATTTTGTGATCCTGTCGTCTGATCCGAGGCTGTATGTTTTGGACACTCAGGTGAAGAGAGGGGCGGAGGTGTCAACTTGATCATAATCTGGTGGTGAGTTGGATCAGACGGTGGGGGAAGACTCTGGACAGACCTGGTAAGCCCAAACGTGCAGTGTGGGTGAACTGGGAATGTCTAGAGGAGGCCCCTGTCCAAGAGATCTTCAACACACACCTCCGGCTGACCTTTTCTGGCATCCCTGTGGAGGTTGGGGGCATTGAACCAGAGTAGGCAATGTTCAAAGCTTCAATTGCTGAAGCTGCGGCGGTAGGCTGTGGTCTCAATGTCTTAGGTGCCTCAAGGGGCGGTAACACTCGAACACCGTGGTGGACACCGGTGGTCAGGGAAGCTGTCCAACTGAAGAAGGGGTACTTCAGGGATATGTTATACCAGAGGACCAGGTGAGCTGGTTGCAGGGTACCGATGGGCCCGAAGGGCTGCAGCCTCTGTCATGTTAGAGGCAAAGCAGCGTGTGTAGGAGAAGCTCGGAAAGGCAATGGAGAAGGATTTTTGGTCTGCACCAAGGTGCTTCTGGAAAACTGGTTGGCACCTCAGAAGGGGGAAACGGGGAACCATTCAAGCTGTGTACAGTAAAGATGGGACAGAGTTGACCTCAACTGGGGAGGTAATCGGGCAGAAGGAGCATTATGAGGAACTCCTGAATCTGACTTACACACCCTTTATTATAGACTTACACGCCCTCTATTATAGACTTACACACCCTCTATTATAGACTTACACACCCTCTATTATAGACTTACACACCCTCTATTATAGACTTACACACCCTCTATTATAGACTTACACACCCTCTATTATAGACTTACACGCCCTCTATTATAGACTTACACGCCCTCTATTAAAGACTTACACACCCTCTATTATAGACTTACACACCTTCTATTATAGACTTACACACCTTCTATTATAGACTTACACACCCTCTATTATAGACTTACACACCCTCTATTATAGACTTACACACCCTCTATTATAGAGGCAGAGCTGGAGGTTGATGGATGGTCATCGTCAATTTCCCTGGCAGAGGTCACTGAGGTGGTCAAACAACTCCACAGTGCCAAAGTCCCGGGGACTGATGAGATCCATCCAGAAATGCTGAAAGCTTTGGGTAGGGAAGGGCTGTCTTTTCAAAATTGCTTGGGAGTCTGGGACAGTGCCAAAGGAGTATCAGACCGGGGTGGTGGTTCCCTTGTTCTAAAAGGGGGACCAGAGAGTGTGTGCCAATTATAGGGTTATCACACTTCTCAGCCTCCCTGGTAAAGTCTACTCCAAGGTGCTGGAAAGGAGGGTTTGGCCAATGGTCGAACCTCAGATTGAAGAGGAACAATGCAGATTTCTTCCTGGCTGTGGAGCAACGGACCAGCTCTTTACTCTTGCCAATACAGCCTACATTTGTTTTGTGGATCTGGAGAAAGCGTATGTCCAGGTACCCAGGAAGATAATGTGGGAGGTTCTGTGGAAGTATGGGGTGAGGTCTCTACTCAGGACCATCCAATCTCTGTACGCTCAAAGCAAGAGCTGTGTCCAGGTTCTCGGCAGTAAGTGTAATTAGTTCCAGTGGAGGTTGACCTCCGCCAGGGCTGCGCTTTGTCACCAATCCTGTTTGTGATATTCATGGACAGGATATTGAGGTGTAGTCATGGTGGGGAGAGGTTGTAGTTCTGTGGGCTAAAGATCTCATCACTGCTTTATGCAGATGACGTGGTCCTGATGACATCATCGGTCAGTGACATTCAGCACTCACTTGATTGGTTCGCAGCCGAGTGTGAAGCGGCTGGGATAAGGATTAGCACCTCTAAATATGAGGCCATTACTCTTAGCAGGAAACCGGTGGATTGCATATTCCAGATAGGGAATGAGTCCTTACCCCAAGTGAAGAAGTTGAAGTACCTCTGGGTCTTGTTTGCCAATGAGGGGAAAATGGAGCATGAGGCCGGAGAATCTGAGAAAAGCCTTGGGATCCCCCAGTCAGAGCTGGTTAATGTGGCCACGGAAATGGAAGTTTGGGGTCCTCCTGCTAGAGCTGCTGCCCCCGCGACCCGACCCCAGATAAGTGGTTGAAGATGAGATGATAGATTGAAAGATTTTGTAATTCAGGGTACAACGGTTACCAAAAAGGAAACACCAGAATGTTACAACCTAGAAAAGATTTTGGAATATCAAATATGTTAATGTAATGGACACAGAATATGAGCCTTTGTTTTTCTTGTACCTCATATTGTAACAGGTAGATGTCGGACAGAGATGCCATGCTGGTTGTAGGATCAGAGACTGTGAGATCAATCGTGTTGTTGGCTTGGGATTGTGTTCTCCTCTGACATGTACCAGTAAATACATTTTGATGGAATGAACAGTGCGTTGAAAAGCTTGGTTAGAGGACACATTTCAATCTTTGACTCACACAGTCCTGTTATATAATCGTTATGATGAGTTGCTGTGAAGAACATACTTCTGAATGTGACATTTATTTATATTATTAGAAGCTGCAAATTAATGGATCATCAATAAACAACTACACGTTGGTGTGTAGTGAGGCAGCCAAAGTGTTTTGGATACTGCTCCCATGTAGAGACAAAAAGGTAAATCTGCAAACATACAGTTTCAAACATTCAGTTTCAAACATGGAGTTTCAAACATGCAGTTTCAAACATTTAATATGGAAATGGACTGAATAAGTCATCGGGGAGCTAAAGGCCTTCTTTACACCACAGATTGGGACAGTGAAAGCCAACAACATCAAAATCCAATAGTACAGTGACAGTGTCACATCCTAAGTGTGTGTGAGGACATCTGCATCTCTTTGTCTCATCCTGCAATGACAGGCCATGTTCACTAATGAGTCTAAAAACCTCTGCTGTGACAAAAAGGAAGCCTGAGGGCTGCCAAAGAGAGACAGCCCAAGATCCGCTGCAGATGAATATACATGGAGGCCAAGAAAAACGTGAAATTGGCCAGCCAAACAACTTAAAAGTCAGAGTGTAGCAGTACGGTAGTTTCTTTCTACATGCTTTGGCACTCAACAACTGGCCATCTTTCTAAGGATAAAAAAGAAGATTGTTTATATGGAAGTCGGTTGTTTCTGGATCCTCAGGTTGATATTTGCATACAATGTATGCAGTTATTTTGGTAATATGTTCGAGAAAGAATGCACTGAATGATTCAAATGTGATCACAAGATAACATTTTCTGGTAAAATGCCTTTTATAACACAAGGAAGTGAAAGCCAAAACATCAACAAAACTTATTTGGATCATCCACTCTAAGGAGAGAAGGAGGAAACTCTATACAAGCACACACTGGCTAGTAGCAACACACTGAACAAAACACATCCCCCAACATGCACAGTATGAAACCAACTCTGTACTCTGTGTGCTACTGACTGTGGAGTACCTGACTTTGAGGAACAGAAGTTGTAAGACTTAAACCGTCATAAAGGACCAGACTGAACAGCTCAGTCAGTCGTCATGTAACAACAGCTTTGATAATGAACGGTTGAGTCAGACAGATGGTCCACAGTCTGCAGGATCTGCTCTTGCTGAGCTATATTTTAGTAAATCTACTAACTGCCAGTTCACAAGCCACAAAGCAACAAATGTTTCCCACCTATCTGACTAAGACAAAACAATCTATGATTGATTGTATTACATGAAACCAACACCTGACATATTAAGGTAAATTGTCAAGTCTTTCATTGCTAGTTAAGAATATCATAGCAAGTAGAAGATGATGTTGTCACATTATTAGTTTTATTCTCTAGCTCAGGGGTCACCAATCCTGGTCCTGGAGAGCTACCACCCTGTAGGCCAGGAGGGCCGAAACACTTCTGATTTTAGTTCTCTTTCTAATAAGGGATTGGTTTATACCTGGGAAAGCAGGTGATTGCAATTAACTACTAGGTAAAACAAAAAATCTGAAGTGTTTTGGCCCTCCAGGACCAGAGTTGATGACCCTGCTGTAGGCTTTTACTCCAACTGCACATAATGTAGTTTCATTCAGCTTATCAACCAGACAAATTCTTACAATCAGGTGTGCTGAATTAGGGTTTATTACGTTCTGCTCCCCATGCAAACTGAACAGAAAAAACACACAGAACAGAACAGAAACACAGCACAGAAACACTAACACAGACCAGGGTAAACCAAACCATAGCTTCGTCTGTACTGGGGGACGTAACAGGTTTGGAGTGAAAACCTACAGGGTGGTAGCTCTCCAGGACCAGGAGTGGTGACCCCTGATAGCTGCTTCAGTAAATAATATCCTCTTGGTTTTTGGGGGGCAACTTCCTGCAGTTACATAACACAATCCAGGGGGATATCCTGGGAGTAACCGTATTACCACTGTAAAGGTGCTCCACTCTACACTGGGGAGGTAAGGCTCACCACAGCCCTGTTCCATAATCTATGTCTACTTTTCCCTTTCACCCGGAAATTAAATAATTAGTTAATCCATCTGTCAATCACTGTCTTTGTGATTGTCAAACATGCACAGCTCTCATCACTTAATCCATTAGTCTTGGAATTTAGTTAATGAGATCTGGTATTCATTTGTTGTTGCTTATTGTTAGAATGTTACTGTGGCGTGGTAGGTGTAGTAGCTGTATATTTTGACTCTTTCTTAATCATAGAAGTCTGCTTTGTTTTGACAAGTCTGGGAGGACTATGGGGACCCGGGGCTCTGGTCATCGGAGGACGACGGCGATGGATTATTCAGCGCAGCAAGCTAGCGACCCTCCAGGTTCTGGCCTGGACGTCGAGATCGCACTCCATATACATTAGGGCAGGGGTATAAACATGCCCTGTGTTAATAAGCATTAAAAATAAACCTAAAACATCATCAAATTGCAGCACCAGTGGAACCCCTACAGTTAACTTCAGATAAAGAATCTTTTTATAAAGGGCATGCGCTCGGTACATTCAGTTTCCCCAGTCATTGTCTATTTAATGACAAGATGGTAATGTCCCCGCCTATTCCCCTTATTGGATTGGTGGATACATGTAATTATTAGCGAGACTGACCAATCCTGGATTTCTGTCATTGTAGCTCTTTTCAGCCCAGGTCAGCTGCTGTTGTGCCCAGGTCAGCTGAGGTCGAACCCTGGTTATGTGAGGTCGGAAGACGCACCACAGTCTGACAAGGGTTTGTGTTAGCAGTTCGGCAAGTCAGCAGCTCCAGGGCAACACATCCCAGGTGGGTGAGAACATGCAAACTGATGGTTCAGCAAATGCAGAAGGGCATTCTCTATGAGGCCTCAAAACAATACGGTAATATAATATTCACATCCTAACATTAACTACATTTCTATAGCCACGAGGCATTATTCCTCCATCAGTTTCTCCAATGGGCCTCATTTCGTACATGGCTGGGGTTTGCTAACACAAACAATTGTTTTTGTCTAAAAAAATGTAAACCGAAGCAGGAGAATGAAGCATACTGCTATTGTCGTTCACCCACCCTCAAAATAATGGACACAGACCATGTGTTTAACCATAATTGCCAAAATCTAGGAGTATCCCTTTACACTTAAATCATCCTCCAGGATTGTCCAGGAGCATTTCCTTTTTTAGTGTACATGCATTAGTTCGCCTAACTTAGTCTACATCCAAACCTATTGTTTTTATAAATGCTCATATTTAATTGAGATTGCATGGTATTCTGTCAGTCAGTGTGTTGCAAAGGTATAGTAAGATCATGCTGAATGGATGGTTGAGAGCTGTCAATCAGCAGGATTAGTGTGGGCCTTGGCTCGAAGCCCTGGAGTCATAAATAATAAATCAGATTAGTCCTCAATGGCGGTCTTCAAAAGCAGCGCTCCAGCTAGTGGGAGTGAGTAAGGAGCACCTCCAACCGTATCTCAGATGTTCTCCCAAAGTACGTTCTCCGGAAACTATTTTTTTTAATGAACTAAGTCAGTGGTCCTCAAACCCTTCCATGGAGGGCCTAGTGTATGCTGGTTTTCGGTCTTTCCCTTCAATTAGAGCATAATTAGGACCTAGACTGCCAGGTGAGGGGTGATCCTAACCAATTAGTGAGCTACCCCTCACCTGGCAGTCTAGGTCCTAATTATGCTCTAATTGAAGGGAAAGACCGAAAACCTGCATACACTAGGCCCTCCATGGAAGGGTTTGAGGACCACTGAATTAAGTTCAATGTATATGTACTCTCATGAAGTTCACAGATCAGGTTATGGTAGATTTAATTAAATTGAATGATTTCCTCTAACAAAATGTATATTATGTATATTATAATGCATTTACAAATGTTTACAAATAGTGTTAAACCCTTTATACACACTAAAGATTGTGTCTAATTCTAAAAGTAGCCATTAGCTGCACTAATTGCACTGTCTACATAGTTACATAGTGCCTAGTTTCAAGCAATCATGTCTGGATCCTGTAGAAGGCATGTTGATGCTGAAACGTTGGTGGTATCACTGTAAACCCATGAACGCAGAAAGTCAATTAAATTGAGTTCAGAATACTTCAAATATAAAAAATTAAACATTTTTAGTAACTTTAACAATTGTTTTCTTTTTGAGTTCATAATAATATGTGGAGCTTTACGAACAAAAACTGTCCATAATAGTTTCTTTCCCTAAATCAGTGTAATGTTAATCTCTCCGTGTACTTTTTGTTTGTAAATGTAGTCAAACGATGGCAAAACATTGACTGCTTATTTCATGAACTCAAAGAATTTAGGAATTTTTTTTTTTTTAGTTTTGCTTAATTTTCGTGGATACGGTGTTAAGTGGCTGGTGTATAAATAAACCTATCAGTATCTAATATAATGGGTGTGCAATTCTCTTTGTATGCTACATTATCATCTAATAGTCAGCACATCCTTCAACAGAATGGTCCTGAAGAATTTATTCGCATAGAAATGTGCCTGGTTAAAAAGATGAAACATTTTCAAATGAATGCTTCATTAGTCTTCTTAAACTCAGAGTTGAGCAAAGTTCTGTTTTTAAACCGACACACTCCTGGTACAATAACATTTCACCAGAGCTCATAATTCAGAGGCAGCAAAGAAACACCTATCCCCCGTTCTAGACCGAGTGTATGCATGCAGGAAAGGCATCCGATACACACCAGTATATATGTATTTTGTGTAACTATAGCATCAGATTTGAGGGCATTTATTATGGACAAACCAATGCATACACCTCACTGAATTCAGAATATGCTAATATTATTTAACTTTCTGTTCAGATTTCTTGTTTTTGTAGAAAATATGGAGAAAATTAATCTGTCTAGTAGATTAGTAGACACTGACAATCAGATAAAATATGATGATATGAAAATCTAAGAAAAAACACTTAGAATCACATTCTTGGAAGAGAACGATACTGAAGTGTTTAACAAAACATTATCATTCATTATTTATCATGGTGTGATCCTTAATGATGTCCCATTAAAATGGACGAGTTGTCACTGACAGTATAGAGTACAGATCTATGTGTGTTATACATAGAAATAAAAAAATATTTTTAAATGTCTATTATTGGACATATATTGAACAAACACAATCATATCTTGAGTTACATTTTTTCTTTTAATGTTAGTACAGTAGTTGGGTAATTCGTTCCTCATTTTGGTAGCCCTGCATTAAAAGAGCGATGCGCCACGGACGTAGGGAATGTGAGCATTCGTTTCTTGTTTTGTTTTCATTTTATTTTTTGTTAATTTAAAAAATATGTCATAGTGGTATGTGACCATGAAATAATTCTACATTGTAGCACATCTTTATAGACAATAATACACGTTGTAAGGCGCAAAGATCGAAACGTTTGGTCATATTATTCAGAAAACTATGAGAATACCGTGTTAGAACTTTTTGCACTTGTGTATCCTGCCACTAACAGAAAAAGTATCCTTACTCGTATAAACTTGCGCAAAACAGATTAGGTATCTTACCTGTTGCGTTTAGGTATAAGGGTAGTCTCTAAAATAGAAGCTTAGGCCGTCTTCTAGAAACGACTTTAGGGTGGAAGAAATGTCCTCTTCCAACGGCGAGATCAATTATATTTTCACCCCGAACGAAATTTTACCGGTTCCCTGGCAGTGTGCGTTCTGAGCGCGCAGTTTTGAGTACTTGCTTTTGAATGCGGAAAAGATTCTCAGCATGTAGCCAGCCGTGCAGGGCCGGCCGACCGCATAGGTAACCAACTAGGGGGCCCAAGCTATTGGGGATCAAGCTATACCAAAATGTTCTATTGAGTCAATAGGACCTTTTCACAAACTTTTTCGATTTTATTTGTTAAAAAACTAATTTCTCTCTGAATTGACCAGGTTAAAAACACTGTAAAAACTGTATTTCTCAATACTTTAAAAATCTGAAATTTAATGTACAAATAATGATTCCCCACACAATGCAGTGCTTTCCCCTACACCAGTGGTCCTCAAACCCTTCCATGGAGGGCCTAGTGTATGCTGGTTTTTGGTCTTTCCCTTCAATTAGAGCATAATTAGGACCTAGACTGCCACGTGAGGGGAGATACTAACAAATTAGTGAGCAACTCCATCAGGCTTGTACAAGGTAAAAGGAAAAACCTGCGCACACTAGGCCCTCCATGGAAGGGTTTGAGGACCACTGCTCTACACAATGCAGAACCTAAAATTGCAAATTCTATGAAAGATGGACTGGCCCAAGCTAATTGATAAACACTGTGGCACCACAACTCGTCATGTCCTCACTGCAATTCCTGTTCAAATGGCAAATGGCAAAATATGCACTGCATAGTGGAGAAAACCACTGTCCCATCTAAACAGTTTATTTCCAAATGTGACAATTATCATGACATACAGTATGGTCTTTGGCACCCAAAATCTTGTTTGACTCAAATCTAGTTGTAATAATTCAGTTTTTGAGTTCTGCATTAGTGTGTCAGTAGAAAAGAGCAATGTACTGTATGTTTTTCCAAAACTTCATCTGCCTTAAAATACAATTCTAAAATTATAATGCACTGATAAAACCAACCTGATGAACTGCAACAGAAATGGGTGTAGAAGGAATGAAACTGGGTGAAGGGTAATCAAACTAAAAGGTGAGGGTGTGACATCACATTTTTGTCTAGTTCTACATTCTCTCCACAAATATACAGAAAATAACCAGAATATAATTTAGTTACATTAAACAGAGTAATATAAAAAAGCTGAAAGTTCATTGTTTTTAGTTAAATACGGGAGCTCTGTATCTTTTCTTTGAGTGCTTCATTTGGTTGTCAGGAAACATAGCTCTGATCTGTTTTAAAGTATTAAAAGCTATTTCTACAATACTTTTTGTACACACACTGATAAAGGCAACATAGCCAAAGTTTTGTTTCTCTGCGTCTCCTATGCACATTTTTAATATGGCAAAAATAATAAAGCAAGATTGTCAATTGCATGAGAACCAAATACTTTTTATTCTGAACAAAAACCGAAATAAATAAACAAAAATAAACAAAGGTCTAAATGAAGTATAAAAGTTGTTTTTGATTAATGGCAGGTCAGAAGACAGCCTCTGCAAGCTACTAAAGTAAGAAATAAAATCTCCAATTTTTCCACAAATTTTGAATATCCCCTTAGGGAATACTTGATTTTCTCAAGTTGCAGTGTAGACATCTTGCTTTTTATGCTTTCCTTCTTTTAAATGTTCCTTTACATTTAATTTAAATGTTTTTATTGATGCAAATTTCTTTCTTTTATAACTTCACTCAGTCACGGAGAGGTTAAGAGCGGCTGAGAAGACTTCCACTGCAACAGAATCGTACATCGAGCTAGTAGTAATGTAAGGGCAAAAATATCAGCATTTGTAATATTTAACGAGAGCGAATCTTCTGGGACCCCAAGAGCTGACAGACGCCATGGTGGCAAGAGGTTTTTAAATGCTTCAGATACAATATTGAATATAGAGTTCCAATAATGTCTCAGTTTAGAGCAAGAAAAAACATGATAGAGGTCACATGGAGAGGTATGGCATCTGTCACACTCATCCATCACAGTAGGGTAGATTTAAGACAGTCTGGACTTGGAGTAGTGAACACTATGAACCACCTTAAACTGTATATGTCTGAGACGGGCACAAGATGTAGTGGAGATGACTCCGTCAATCGCCTTATCCCACTACTCCTCTAATAATTCAACATCCATTTCCCGCTCCCAGGCAGATTTAGTTATGTTAGCGGAGTGTTTGTCCAATGAAATAATCCATGAATATTCCTGAGAAATCAATGCTTTCTGTTGAGGTAGAAGAGTCAGTAACACATCCCAGGGTTAGGTGGGGGGTAGACAAGGAAGATAGAAAACATAGAGGATGCAAAATGTCTCATCTGCAGGAAACGGAAGTGAAATAGAGGCAAAACATATTTAGAGGCAAAACTTTTCAATTTTTTCCTGTGTGTTTGTCTGTTGGTGTGGTTTTATTTTATTTATATTTCATCTATTTGCTTTGTGCTTTCTTTGTTGGTGTGGGGCAGGCTGGGTTTTGGGGCTTGTTATGCTTGGTGGGCAGTATGGGGGGATAGCTATACATATTATGTAGTGTCTGACAATCTTTATTTAAAATAATAATAATAAAAATTAATAAATACACATTGTGTTTAGAGGTCAAGATGGAAAAGCTTAATGCACTTCCTTTTCCATAGATAAAAGCCATTGTCAGCAAATGAGGACGGAACTGGTACCAGATTTTTAGTCTTGACAGTACTACAGGATTGCCAGTGAAGCAAGGAGACGTTGGGAAAGCACAGCACAGTTATGCATCCGAGAGGGAGGTACGTCAATTGGTAAGAATGTCTCACCCCTTGTTTAGCAATGGCCTTTTTCAATTTATGCAGATTACAACTGCTCACTTTAAGCTATTTAAAAATGAAAATTCCTCCAAGATATCATTGTTTTTAAAAAGTCATGGAAAGTTGGTTGCATTTTCATTTAACCCACCTGAAAATACAGATCAAGTAATACAACAAATGTTGTGGTTAAATTCAAATTTACTAATTGAGAAAAAACAGTATTCCTCGATAACATTTAAAAGGAATAATCTTTGTAAACAATATCATAACTGAGACTGATGAAGTTATTTCATATATGCAGTTGACACAGATGTTTGATGTACCAATTCCGATGCACATGGTTTATGAATTGACACGCAAAACAGCACCGGATTCAATATAAATGAATTTTTCAATTGAAATATAATACAAAATTCTGGCAACCAACAGAGACTTTATATAGTATACAATCTTCCCAACTCTCCAGATTTTGCAGCGAGGAGGCAGCGAACTAGATAATCTATTTTGCAATTGTCCATATGTAGCTTGTTTTTGGTCAAAGGATCAGGAATGGCTGAGGATTTGCAACATTTCCCTAGAAATAACACTACAAATAGCAATACTTGTGGACTTGAAAAGTAAATTGATCAACAATATAATAATTATTTAAGCAAATATGTTTATCTTTAATTCACAAACAGTGGAAACTTTGAGCATAGAAAGGTTCCATACTATTGTGAAGCATTACAGGACAGTTGAAAAATACATGGCAACTGTAAATCCATTATGGGTGGGGTTAAATGATAGACGGGGGATTGAAAGGATGTAACCAATAACAACAAAATCTTTAAAAGGTATATACGCTAAGAACAATTGCGATATGGTGCTGTCAGAAATATGTGGCAAATATAAAAACGAGATGGTTATTAGAAATAAAAGTAGGCTAGGCATTTTTATAAGCAAGAAATAGCTGTAAAAATGTCACGGTTTAATAGTATACTCCACTTGAGCGAGTAGTGGTATGTGGTGTGGCCTGTGGGAAAATAAAGGTACGGTGGGCTCCAGGATTACTGGCATCTCTGACTGGTAATGCACAAACAATACTTTAAAAACATATACAATATAATTATAGAGATAAACTAAAAATACCAACATGTGAGAAACACTGTAGTTTATTAATGTCCAATGGAACCAACCAAACTCATACAAATGTTTAACAAAAAATAAATTGTTGGCACTCATTCAGTACTTAGTACAACCACCTCTAGGAAGGATAACAGCATGGAGTCTCTTCCTGTAATGTGTGACAAGGTTAAGGAACACATTTGGACGGATTTTGGATTGAGGTCCGGTGACTGAGATGACCGAGGCAGACCATTGATTGTTGTCACAGAACCATTTCTGTGTGGATATTGAGGTATGTTTTTGGTCATTGTCTTGTTAGACATCCCACCAAGGGTCAAGTCACAGACTTCTGGCAGAAGCAATTGTCTTGTTGGACAGTCCACCTACAACCAAGTCCCAGCCTTCTGGCAGAAGCAATTTGATGATCAGACAAAATTGCCTGACACTTGGTGGAATCCAGTCTTGACAAGTTCCCCTTGACCTCTAGAATTAAAACAATCCCAAAACATCACTGACCAACCATATTTCACCTTGGGTATGGGCTGTATCTAACCAAAACTTAAAATGTTGGTCTCATTTGACCAGAGCACCTGTATAATTTGCATAATTTACATGACGTTTGGCAAACTCCAAGCGCTTGAGTCTGTGTCTTGGGGTCAGAAAGGTTTTTCCAATCTGAACACAAGGAGTTGCTGGAGAGCAACGTAGTAGGATATATAATCTGAGCTATATAATCTAACCCAAAACCTAGGCAGCGCTGTGTCAACTTTGCGCTGCCTCATGCAGGAGGCCCAGGGAAAGTCAGAGAACCTATGGTCAGGCTCGAACCCATGACCACGGTGATGTGGACTGTCCTGCAATGCAGATACTCAGCCCACCATAATTATTTTGTTTACAGTACTGTTTGTTCATTGCCAGTCAGGTGCCAGTAATTTTGGAGCCCACTGTATATTAAAATGGATGAAAGTATTTAATAAATCAATATATACACACATAAGGGCGATTAGAGACGGACATAATCTGACAGAAGCAACATTCTATCAACAATATTACAGATAATCCACCCCCTAAAAAAACTAGCAGTGATAAGAATTTATGAAAAAATAAGTGTTCGAAAGTAGTGATGAATTTACCTGTTGGTGCGCAGATTTCAAGTAGGTTAAGAGTGATGGTGACCGAAGGTGAATTAGATTTGATTAGCAAAAACTTTAGCTGGTACATCACCAGTTGGTCTGGCAATCAATATTTTCCCTTCACTGTTAATATATTTGCATAAAAAATGCTAATTGATATAAATGACTTGGATAAAGCTCTAAACCACAGGTGTCAAACCGGTTCCACGGAGGGCCGAGTGTATGCAGGTTTTTGCTCTTACCTTGTACCTGACTGATTGAATAGGTTACTAATTGGTTAAGATCTCCCCTCACCTGGCAGTCAAGTTCTTAATTGGGCTCTAATTGAAAGGAAAGACCAAAAACCAGCATACACTCGGCCCTCCGTGGAACCGGTTTGACATC
>JACXGM010015033.1:0-21691 GCA_016801145.1 Umbra pygmaea | reverse complement strand
TTTCATCCTGTGCCATATTCACTGTGTATATTTGTTTGAAATGAATTTTACATATCCAAAAATTTCAAAGTCTTTTCTTTAAAAAAATATCAACCATATGTTTGTACTTGCCTCAGGTCCAGTGTAACAAGAGTTTAACTTTGGGTATGTTTTTTTAGGCAGAATTTGACAATAAGGGGGCGAGCCTTAAGAGGTTAACCCTTTAATGTTCGACTCAAATGTTTGGTAGAGCACACAATGGTTTTTTTCGTGGCGAGGACATTAAAGGGTTAACAAGGTTTCCGATCCCCAGTTCAATTACGAGTATCAACTATGATAAGCTGACATATTATCGATACAAGCATGTAAAGTTGAACAAAATAAATCATAATTACTCAATGAATAACGACGTGTCTGGCGCTTGCATTTTATTCTAATACTCATTTTTTATCTACACTGTCGATCAAGAGCAATCACAACAATATCCTTCAGGTTTTATTACTGTAAGTTGTTATACAGTATATTAATACAACTTTTCAGACAGCATTATATCCTATATCCTGCATTCTATATCACAGAGTACACCCACATTCATTTATTAAAATTATAACACAGGAACAATCTTTAAAACCTAGATTTTTGGAGAGACTGCCTTTGAAAACGTAGACCTCTAAAAGCTAATGAAACCTCTGAGCGCCAATCTACAAGTGCGTAGAGTGTGGTGAGTATAATATGAGGTTTCATAGCAAGGAGGTTAATACTGATGTAACCAGAAAAATGTGTGTTTTCTTCTATATTACTTTTGTGTCAATAAAGTGTTCAGTATGTTGTGTAAATCAAAATGGTAACGTAATACAATAAAATCCTACTTCATTCCAGGTTGTCACACTACAAAATGTGGAAACGTCCAAGGTGGGTAAAGATTATGCTTAGTCTAAATCAATAAAACAGCTGCACCATAGGGTTTTATATCTATAGTGGTTATTGTCATTTAGGACCTTCATTGTAGCTGAGTTACATACAACTCTGGTTGGCTCTGAAGCCAGATTGCATAGCAGACACATGTTGCATCTGGAACTGCACTGTTGGTGGTGAGAGTTGCCAGATGTGGGAGTTGTTGGAGGCTATTGCCATACACCATAGCCTGTGTTTATGCTGGATGAGCACAGCCAATTTGCTGGGGAGCCAGGGACTATCTCAGTTCTTTGATCTATATTTCTAAGATGGAGCATACTTCAGACAGTAAGGAAAGCAAATTTGAAGTAAGACCAAGCCTCCCCAGTGAAAGAATAAGGTCAATGCTGCTCCAGGGTATCAAGTCCAGGATGTTCAGAAAGACGTTCTCAGTAAAGTTTTTAGAAACTGCTTTACACTAAAAGGAAAGGGTGTTAAGACGATTACTGACAAAGGCCAGATGGTGTTGTGTGTGCTAGTATTTTTGGTACTTTGGTATTTTCGGTATTGCGATTTTTAAACGTGGACGAGTTGGCGAAGAGTATAGGCTACTAAATTTTCAATCTTTTGGAGTTTTACACACGTTTGTATTAACAGTGTTTTTCACTTGGACATTGGTGTAGGATTGGGTATTGTGGAGAACAATGGAGAACAATTGGGTATGGTGGGAAGATGGGGCGATGGCCTGTATAGGTCCGGTATCTGTGTTTCTGGTCGGACGTTCTCTGCAAACGCTGACAGGGTGGAAGGGAGGAGATGGATGGTGAAGAGTGGAGTATGATGAGGACGAGAGAAATGAGAGTGAATAAGAAGAGGTAGTTAGTAGGGTAAGGAAGGGGAGTGGTAGTAAGAAAAATAAAAAAATGGTCATTATCGGTCGGTCTGTGAAGGTTGAGAAGTTGGGGGTAAAGAGAGATTTATATGGTAGTGAGATTCGCAGAGGAAGGGGGGGTAAAGAAGGTTGATCCTCTAAAGTTGACACAAATCCTTAGACGGCAAGTTGGGGAAGTGAGACATACAAGGGTTTTAGGAGATGGAAACTTGCTAATAGGTTGTAATACAGACGTGCAGGTGAAAAAGATAAAAAACTTTTGACATGCAAAAAAAAGCAACAACAACAAAAAGGTGTCGCTGGATAACTTGAAGGTAAGGAATGAGTCAATAAGGAGTGTGAAAAGATTGACAAGTGCAGTGGAAAAAAGGAGATTGAAGGCATCTTGGTAGAGTTTGAGGGAGAGATGCTACCAAAAAAGGGATATTTTGGATTTATATGGTATAATATAAGGGAGTTTGTGCCAAAGCCTATGAGGTGTTTCAATTGTCAGTTTGGACATGTGGCCAAACTGTGCAAGGGTAAGAGGAGATGTGCTAGGTGTGGTGGGGATCACGACTATGGACAGTGTGGAAAGGGAGTGATGACATGATGTTGTAATTGTGGAGGCAGTCATAGGGTTGTTTACTGGGGATGTGAAGCGTTGAAAAAGGAGGTGGATGTACAACAGGTAAGGGTAAGTGGTAGAGTTTCATATGCAGCAGAAGTCAAGATTACAGGTAAAAAAAGACAGGAGGGAGAAGATGGTGCAGCACTAGCGGCAGGAAAAGAGCAGCGCGGAAGAAAGAATGATTGGAGAGAGAAGAACTTGGTAGTGGGAGTTATAAATGTGACATGGGAGAATAAATCTATTGTGAAGGTTATTGTGAAGGCAGAAGAAGACCATTTGTGTATGAGAGGACTAAAATGGGAAGAGGTTAATGATGACCTCAGGGTACAGTCCAGTGAAGTTTCAGAGTGTTTGAGTTGATATAAATTGTAATGTAAATTCTACAATGGAATGCAAGAAGTTTGCTTTCGAATGGACAAGCTTTTAACCAGACACTGTATGTATTCAAGAGTCCTGGTTGAATCTTAGTGTAGATTTTGTTTGTATGGGTATTTGGCAGTGAGGAAAGACGGACGGGATGGGAGAGGTGGAGGGTGTAGCACTTTTGTAAAGCAAGGTATTCTTATAGAGTGCTAGGGCTAGGGAGTGAGTAGGAATACGTGGTGGTGAAAGTGTGGGCTGAAAGAATGGAGTTGGTAATTGTAAATAATTATAATCCCTGCAATAGGCTGGAGGTAAACATGTTTGAGGTTGTAGAAGGGCAGGATAATAGTGACTTTATTTGGTGCTCTGATTTTAATGGGCACAACTTGTTGTGGGGGAGTGACAGAACAGATACGAATGGGCAGGTCATAGAGGGACTTGTTAGAAGACAAGAAATGAGTGTGTTTGAATGATGGTAGTAAAATGAGAATGGATATTAATGGGGGTAAAGAGTCTACTTGGTCTCACATTGGTATCTAATAACATTGCGCCGTTATGTGATTGGTCAGTGTCTCAGGAAGGATCTATAGGAAGTGACCATTATCCAGTCTGGTGCAAGGTAAATATTAATACCTCCTTGATAAGCGAAGGATCGGGTGGGAAGTAGATAAGATAATTGGAGTAGACTTATGCAGGTCAGTGATAAGTGTCTGAGTCAGAGTAATGGAGAAATTACTATAGAGGCACTTGATAGCAAAATAAAGCTGAGTATAGTATCAGCTGCGTTAGAATCCATTCCTAAAAGTAAAGGACGACAGAAGAGGAAAGTAGTGCCCTGGTGGGATGATTAGTGTAAGGAAGCTGTGAGAAATAGAAACAAGGCTTTCAGAATAGTGAAACTGACTCGTAATTACCAACATTTGATACAATACAAGCAAGCCCAGGCCATAGTGACAAGGACAATAAGACATACAAAACGAACACATTGGAGAAATTATTGTAATACGATTGGCAGCACAACACAGGTGGGAGCAGTGGGGGGTATGATTGGAGGAGACAGAAGGATGTGGAATTATCCAGTTCTGACTGAAGGGAATGAGACAGCAGTAACTCTCTGTAATATAGAGATTCAAACTAAGTTTGGAGGAACTTATACAAAGAAATGGAGGAACTTATACAAGAAAAATCAAGTATAATCCATTATAAAAATAAAGCAAACTGGATGGAGAAAAATGCACATCCTTTTTTAATCTTCAACATAGGAATGCCACCAAGACGAATGTGCTGAAACTAGTCACTAAATGATGGATCCACTTATGACTCGCCAAATGAGATTCTGGAACAGGAAGTAAAGTACTTCAAAGATTCAAATTTTACATTGCAGTGTAGATTACCAATAAAGTGGGCTGATAAGGATGTGGACATACTGGGTATACATATACCTAGGGCTGGGCGATATGGCCAAAAAATGACATCACGATATAATATAGAGATTTTTTCGATAAGATATGCCTGACGATATATTGAAATATATATTGCTGTGACTTCATTAAATCAAAGTGTATAGTCTGCTGTATAACATATAAAAACAATACATACAAAAATATTGATTAACCTTGTTATATTTCTGTTTAGAAGTTTCAGGTAAAACTGAACTACAAGAAATATGAAATACTCCTCATTTGTTGGATGTTTCTTTGTTTCAGAACAAAACCAGCTGTTATCGTGATATGTCGATATGGGATATTCTTCTCGATATTATTTTCAAAAACTCGATAACGATAAATATTGAATTATCGCCCAGCCCTACATATACCATATGAAAGATCAAATTGAATTCAAGTTTTTATAGAAATCTAGCTAACATAGATAAGTTATTGCTACCCTGGAAAGGACAGCACCTATTCATTTGCAGTAAACTCACCTTAATTAACTCTTTAGTTATATCACAGTTTACCTATATGCTTAAGGTTTTGTCTACACCCAATGACATGTTTTTTTAATTATATGAACAAAAATATTTTATTTTATATGGAATGGCAAGCCAGACAAAATAAAAATAGCCACCGCAAATAGTTTTTTTGGTGAAAAAATACGTTTTGGAATATTGAATTGTATTACTTCGACAATCGACTAGTGTGGACTTCACTGGAAATTGGGAAATAAACTAATGTATGTACACAAATTAATTTGTTCAAATTCGCTGTGTTTATTATAAGGAATCAGTGCAAATGGATATGGACTAGTAATGACATTTTGAACATGTTTAGTCGCTCAAAGCACGCTTTTTAACTTGCCCCGTAAATGCGTAATGGTTGTCTATTGGCAGAAAAAGGTAAACACGGTTTTGGCAATACAGATTATTTGAGTTATTAACGCTACGGACAGCACTTCTGATATGCAAACAACAGAGCTACATTTTGAAATCGCCCGGAATTCTCCTTTAAGCTAATGAGGGGACGGGACTTAATAGTTTAGGCATAGCAATCAAACCAAGAACGGAAAATAGAAACAGGTTGTGAATGTAAAAAACACAGCTGGGGAGGAACAAAGATTACGAAATGGTTTGTAGGATACAGGATTCTTTCACCAACCCCAAAATGCAATGTCACAAACAGACAATCCTGCTAACAAATAACTTTCCACAGCATCCATTGGCAACAGGAGCCATGGCAGGGTATTGCTTGGTTGGGCATATACAGTCTATGGTTGGGCTACAGCCCCACCAAGAATCGTGTTAGCCCCACCATGGAATATCAATAAATCTTAAATCTAGCGAATCAGACCATATACTCATTATGAAAATGATTATTACCTCAAGTATATTATGTCTCTCATTCTCATAGACTATTACAAAAACGAGCTCTTTTGCAACCAGGCGTATTGTCCCCAGCTGGAATTCAGATAGAATGCAGGTTTTAGGCACTTCCTCATTTGCGTCAATTTGCCAAACAGGATGCTCACCCTGTGGCTACAACGCAGAAAAGAGAAACTGGAACTGGTATCTGATCTTATTAACGCTAGATTCAATCTTGAAAAACAAAATATAGTATCTATATTTAATCAATCTGCCCACCCATATTGGGTGTGTAGTGGACAGGTTTGCCAGACAAAGTGAATGAGTTAGCACAAAATAGGCTATTGCCTATACTCAGTAATAGTGACTGTCCACGTCTGTTGCTCTTGATGTAATTTTGCGTGTGAAAAAAGAAGTCAGTCTGGCGTGGTATTATTAGCTACTGGGTAGGTTGTTATGCTCTATTCTATTGAGTATGTATTCACATTGAAATTCAGACATGGATTTAAGCCCCATCACTGCACCACTGTGTGGATTCGCCCCACCGTAGTTTAGCCAAAACAAATACTCTGGAGCCACCACTGATTGGCAATGTATGAGAAGGGCATCCGACTGCTCCGGCCAGAGCCGGTCCTGACCTCCCTGGGGCCCTAAGCAAAATTCTACTAAGGGGCCCTCCTTTTTGACCCAAGAGCCATGCCAACTATTTGCCATTGTCACACCTGACACCCCAGTGCTCCTACAATCCTCCCTCCATCAAAACAGTTTAGCTCCATCTTTCTATCTAAGAATTAGTAGACCTATACAAAACACGAAGAGGTATAAACAAACAATTTTTATTAAATAGAACATGTTCTATATATTATTAAGATAAATTAATACTAAGATTAACATGAATGAGAAATTGTAGAAAATATAAAATATATGTATGTCAAATAAGATGCACTATATAACTTTCCATAAATCTCTTTAGAAATTGCGTGTAGATTTTATTATTATTCTTGCTTAGATTTGTTTTTATTGAACCCAGGAACAATATAACAAATTTTTGAAAATACACATTATTATTTTGTCCATAATATGAATTTTGGTTGCTAGTTAAAGTGAAATTCTAAAACTGTCTATATTGTAGTTTGTATTACTTTATTGATGTTTTCAAACCTTGGATCCAATATGCAAGTTCCTAAAGTTTACTAGTCCTAAAAAAATGTTGTATGGTTTATAGTTTTCAAAAATGTTACACAGATCAGGCACCTGTGAGTTAAATCGCAGAAGTATAGTTGGTGAATGTAATCCTCCCGTGCATGGTCTTACTAAAGGCTTCCATGTTGGATTTGCAGTGTGAACATAATTGGCATCTGGGGGACATATGGTTGGATGAACCATATGCGCGCCCCTCGCCATCCCACAGATCTGAGTTGCGGAGCTGCCAAAAAGGCAGGGTTAGAGAGAATTAGGAAGGGAGAAAAATCTGGAAAAATCACACAAAATAAATATATATAATAAGTAAGTTACATAGAAACATTTGTCTTATAAAATGTTATTTTATCAAATATAAAGTTATGTAAAGCTACATAAGACATGAGCTGAATCATTTCTAATAAAATAATTAATATATTTGGCAACATAAACACTGTTGTTTTTCTAAATTACTGGATCACATTTGGGCTGCCTGTTTACTGAAAATGAGCACATAAGATTTGGGCTGCATGTGCAAAGGTGGCCTTTTGAAATATAAAAACGATGTTAATTAACAGGAATGCACTTGAATGCAACCAATAGACTCCTATTAACAAAAGTTCCAATGGAAGCAACATGTTTATCTAAAATTGAGAAACATTAATAAAGCTTGGGCCAAAAGCCATATTACTCTCTATAAAAAGGTTTTGCACCATATTGTTCAGATGTTTGTGTAGCCATAGCAAAAATATCATATTGTAGCAAAATGGAAATTAAGTTTCAGATCGGAAGGAATATGCCTAGAGTATTCATGTAGTACTCTAGTTTACTATCTCTGTCAACCTAAAGGCCTAAATATTTATAAGATAACTTCTCTGATAATAGAACACAACAGACATGATGTTTGCATCTGAATGGAAATCAACTGCTAAGGCAATCTTTACGCGCACTGTGTAAATAATTCCGGCAGGGTGAAGCGCAGGTGAGAAGCGGCAATGAAAAAGTCCAATGACATTCGGTAGCTAGGTATTATCATAGTTCAGCTACGGTATGTTTCACGTTGTCTAAGCGCAGACTTTCTATCTTCCGCATTGTGCACATGTTGGTGTTTTTTTAGGGGTCTTACCCATCTGGCAGCTCCTAAACATTGTTTGTTTTTTTGACACGCGTTATGTGTGCGCTGATGAATTGACACGCTGATGAATGCGCCAGAGTTCAGCCCCATGTCTCTTTTTTTAGACAAATAACGTCATCGAGTAACGAAGGTGTTGGGGAAAATGTAATGAAGTAAAAGTGTCATTTTTGTTCAATGTCATTACTGTACTTTAATACTGTAGCCTAATTGTTACTTTACTCTGCTGCCCAGCTACGTTTGCAAGACAGACAGATCAGAAAGAGATGCACTGCAAGCTAACAAATCAATATAACGTTATTGTTATTTGCTGACATAAAATTTGGAGAGGTGAGAACACAAGTCTACCTGATTGCTGTTCCCGTTATTCAGTCTCATTGTGTTCAATTTCCCTTTTGTCGTGAAGAGATGGATAACTCCGCATCATTCACTCACAGTTGAAATGCGCTTTAAACCCGCTTTGACACGAGAGGAATGCGGGGCCTTGCGTAATTGGCGGGGCCCTACGCAACGTGCGTAGTGAGCGTATTGGGCCGACCGGTTCTGGCTCCGGCATTAACGGAATCGTGTACTGAAAAAGGCAATAATCACACTTCCTCCAAATTCCTACACTACAGTGTCAACTTCTGTGTCATTAGATGCTGATTACTGCAATAAACTTTAAGCCAGACCCTCCAAGCGAAAAAGTAAATAAGCAAAGCTAGCATTTTCAGCTAGGTTAGCTAAGACTCAAATCTCTGGCAAGAGCCTGTATGTAGCCATTTATGAAGTCTACTAACGTAGTCATAGCAATCTAGGCATGTAAGGTCGATCTTCACACTCTGATACCGATCAACCAATGGGAAAAAGGTGACACTGTGACATACATTGATTGACAGCCTCCTCATTAGCAAAAGGATGTGGAAATATATAAATAAACATATACGTAAATAAATACATACATAAATAAAAGAATATAGAAATAAATGAATATAAAAGTAAATAAATACAGAAATAAATGATCATGTAAATAAATAAATAAATAGGGAAATAATTTTGATTAATAAATGTAGAATTTTATATTTTATATTTTTATGAATATTTTTATGTATAAATAATTTTATATACATATTTTTTTTATTTATTACTTTGGCAGACTTTGTCCTCCATAAGTTTGGTTCAGCAATTTCATTTTAATCTATTAAATAACTGAAGGACACAGTAATAGTGAAAGTAGATTTATTGGATGAAAAGAAAATGTGCAATATGCATCAAAGTGAAATTAGAAAGGTGCATACATTTCTGCATCCCAACAGAGATATCACATAAATATTTAGTTGAGCCTCTTTTGCAGAAATAGCAGCCTCTACACGCTTCCTATAGCTTGTAATGAGTGTCTGGATTCTGGATGAAGGTATTTTGGAACATTCCTCCTTGCAAACTTCTCCAGTTCAGTTAGGTTTGATGGTTGTCGAGCATAGACAGCACGCTTCAAATCCCCCCACAGATTTTCATTGATATTCAGGTCTGAAGAATGTTCATAAATGCCAAAGTTTGAGCAGTGTTTTGGATCGTTGTCTTGTTGAAATATCCAGCCCCGGTGTAACATCAACTTTGTGACTGATTCCTCTACATTATTCTCAAGTATATGCTGATATTGAGTGGAATCCATGTGACTCTCAACCTTAACAAGATTCCCAGTAACGGCACTGGCCACACAGCCCCACAGCATGATGGAACCTCCACCAAATTATACTGTGGGTAGCAGGTGTTTGTCTTGGAATGCTGTGTTCTTTTCCCGCCATGCATAACTCCCCTTGTTATGAGAAAAATAACGCCCTCTTTTTTTCATCAGTCCACAGCACCTTCTTCCAAAATGAAGCTGGCTTGTCCAAATGTGCATTTGCATCACTCAAACGACTTTGTTTGTGGCAAGTGTGCAGAAAAGGCTTCTTCTGCATCACTCTCCCGTACAGCTTCTCCTTGTGCAAAGTGCGCTGACTTGTTGAACGATGCACAGTGACACCATCTGCATCAAGATTATGTTGTAGGTCTTTGGAGGTGGTTTGTGGGCTGTTTTTGACCGTTCTCACCATCCTTCACCTTTCCCTCTCTGATATTTTACTTGGCCTTCCACTTTTGGCCTTAACAAGAACTTTGCCTGTGGTCTTCCATTTATTTACTATGTTCCTCACAGTGGACACTGACAGCTTAAATCTTAAAGGAGAGTCAAAGAGAACAACAACTTGCAATTGGCCAACTTAAATACCATTTCTCATGATAGGATGCACCTATCTGTGAAGTTCAAGGCTTAAGGAGCTCACCAAACTGTGTTCCAATTAATCAGTGCTATGTAGTTACTGGTATTCAAATCAACAAATGACAAGGGTGCCCAAATTTATGCACCTGTTTAATTTCTTTTTGATGCATTTTGCACATTTTCTGTTAATCCAATTAACCTAATTTCACTACCGAAATATTACTGTGTCCTTCAGTTATTTGATAGATCAAAATGAAATTGCTGATCCAAACACCAAATTATTTATAGATGAAAATGATGGAAATTGTCATGGGTTCCTAAACTTGTGTTGAGGGAAATTTCCAAACAGTCGCAAGACTATCGGGATGGTGTAAATAAAGGGAGATATTTGCATACATTGCAAAAAAAGTAGGAGTGAGTAACAGTGGGGCTAACCGTAAAAAGCAAGTAATTATCAGTAAATTGAGAATTGGTCACAATGGATTGAATGGTACACTTTTTATATTGGGAAAACACCCAACAGGACAATGCAGTTTGTGTGTGGAAATGGAGAACGTGGAGCATGTTCTGATGTCATGCAGGACATATAATCGAGACAGAGAGGTCATGTTTGCAGGATTGCATGAGGTTGGGCTAGTGGACGTTAGATTTAACGATGTTCTTGAAATGGGGGTTTCCGTAAATGGACGGAAAACATATATTTAGGTTTTTGAACGATGCTGGGCTATTTAGGAAATTGTAGTATATTGAAATGAAAGGCTAATGATAATAATATTCATGCTATTTTCGGATTCGGCAAGGGTTTAATCTACCAGTTAGCTCTGCCATAGGGTTAGTGAAAACCCACTGGTGATTGGTCGTAGTGTTATCCAATTGCGTACAGTGAGATTTTCAAATGCACGCTTGGTGCTGCCCCTCGAGTTGAGTCATTTACATTACTCGATCCCAGACCCTAAATCAATCAGTATTTGGGTCTGGATTTTTCCAGGCTACCTGCGAGCTGCCATATCATAGGTTTTTGTTCCAAACCTAATTTAGCACAAGTGGCGCTACTCACTACCAGGTTGAAACGATAACTAATTTACGGAATTGCAGCTTGCGGGAGCAGGAAATAGTATCGCTAAGTATAATTGTCCTACCCTTATTTCAGGCAATGAGTCTGTATGTTTTAATCAGCTTGGTGTTGTTTGTATTAACGTACATGTAAATGGCAGTAACTACGTTGGAAATATCATGGCTCCCATTCAGTGCAAGCGATTGAATCTTCAACAACTTTTTTCAACTACGTATTGGAACGGTTACAAGAAGTGTTGAGATTGCTTTAACAACATAATGCAGCAATAAAAGCCAAACAGGAACAATGATTGACATCAATATATAGCCAATTATACTTATCAAACAGAGGGAAATTAGAAATAAAGGCCTGCCTCTAACAAAAGCCTGCTTCAAATAAAAGCCGGTTGCCTTCTGCAGTAGAGGTAAATAAAGTTAAGAGAACTGGATGGCGCCTTTGGCACAAAGCCCCGTTCATTCCAATGAAAGTTGCTCAAAAGCGCATGAACCAAACATGGAGCTCCAAAATACCTGGATCTTCTGTGTTGTGCGGCCCAATGGACATGTGCACTAGCAAAAGTTTGTTTGTGTTGTCGTAGCAACCGGTAGCAATGGCCCAAATGACATGCGCACTAGCAACTGTTTATGTTGTCATAGCAACCGGTAGCGACACTGCACGTTCATCATGCCTCGTTTAATAACTCTGGATTTGGCTACTAGTGAATGTTAAAAAAAAATTTAAACCAGACGTTTTAAACAAGGACCCTTTAAGTGTTCGGGCTGGTAAGTTGATGTACCCGAAAAATAATTATCAGCTGAAATAAAGTACCATTCGCATTTGAACCGATACCAGTACCAATACATGGAATTTGGTACCGGTACCCAATGGGACCTTATTTCGATACTTAGAAAAATTAGGATGTGGGTAAAGATGTCAGCACAGAAAATATACATATGTTTATGTTAGAAGCTTATTGCTTGATTTCAATTTTAGAAAAGTGTAGCCACACTTCTCACCACTTTCGGCTTGCCATCACACTTGACTATGTTTGTGTCAACAAGCTGCAGAGGTGAAGTAATCTCGCGAGAGATGCGCTCTCAGTTACTGATTTTACATGCAACCAATACTCAGTAATACCGACGTGATCCCGTTGGTACTGGTAAAAGTACAGGGTTCGGTACCCAACCCTATTGGTGCCTATCGCGGGTTTAATGTGGAGAGGTTTTTGAATGGTTTGCATACAATAGAAGGCACTGTTCTGTCTTCCATGTCTGCTATTTGGTGAAGATGGTACTTGGTTGAGATCAGAGAGGAACCTTTACACCTTGAAGAGGATAAAAAATGAACTCGCAAACGCATTGGCCATGCTCTCCATCAGAGTCTCCATTCTGAGCTTGGTTGTGTCGGCTTAAATATTGCATTCTTAATTTAGGTTTGTGACAGTGTTAATGCTACATGTGAGTGAGAGAGAGGAGTGCAATTACACAAGATACATTACTAATGTAACTTGTGTGATTGTACACCTAATGTAACTTGTGTGATTGTACTCCTAATGTAACTTGTGTAATTGCACTCTCTCTGTGTATAACACCTGGTAGAAGCAAGGCGCTCTGTCATAAAAAGCTTTACTGGTATGTAGCCTGTCTTTTGAAATGGTTGGTGGCCCATCACATTTTTACATACCGTATAAAAACGCCACTGCAGCTAGGAATGCATGCATGTTCCCATTCCGTGAATAATCATAGGATATCCGGCAAATATCGGCCTTATTGAAAACAACCATGTTTTCTGTATTTGAACAAAATGCACAACTATTACATAATGATTTAAACATTAACTCTTTTGATTGGCACTATCAACTAACTATAAAACTACCATGTTTATTGTTATTCAGATATGGTTAGATTATTCCTAATTCATTTATAAAAACTAAAAGAAATGCTTGAATGAAACCAAATAACATGACCTGACTGGATCAGCTAAAAAAAATAAGAAATTAACCCCTGGGGGAAATCCAGGTGTTTAGATTAGATTACACAGAATAGGGGCAATTAGGTGTTTATACGTAATATAATTGGCTAAGTAACAAAATAATAATAATACATTAAAAACAGAATATAAAAAATTGTGTATTGCAGTTGTATGTGGTCAGATACTTTGTTAATAAATGTTTTCAATATACATGTTTTTATGAGACATGATTGGTTATCAGTGATTTTGCTGTGATATTGATCTGGTATCGATACCGCAGTACCAACTCAAGTATCTGTATCGATGTCAAAATGTTGGTATTAGAACAACCCTAAGTAAACATCTTAGATAGGATCATATTGATGAGGATGCTCTTATTTCTGGATTTAAAGTTGTATATGGTGGGTTCATGAATGATTTGTGAGAGATTCAACACATTGGCCCCTTATTTACAAAACGTGCGTAAGACCTAAAACAGGCGTACGACGGGCGTACGGCGATTCCTCCGCAAAGCAAGGGATTTATCAATTTGAACGTGATTGTAGGCTGCGATAAAATCTCACGTCTGGTCTGAGTTCGTGTACGCAAATTCTATAGTGTGACTAGCGGTGTTCATGGTATAACCACCCGGTTCAGTGAATTGTTGAACCAGCAATCATTTATGAATGTGTCTATATCGCAACTACCCCATATTGGAAATTACATTTCAGAATTACGAATTAATTATATACAGCACATTGCTATTAATTGGTTTATTTTTTCCCTTTCACTTAGGGGTGGCCTAGAACATGAGGGCAGAAATTAGGCAAACAACAATTTCAATCAAATAATATATATATACACAAGCGCTTTGGCAGTCCTGTAGTCGAAGCGATGGCAGATCTGGAGGACCTTAATGCACGCTCTCTACATTGGGATCTTTCAGCGGGAGATCAGGGACAGGTCTGGTATATATCACAGCCAACAATAGTCGAAGTATGCCAGCAGTTTTGGCGGCTATGAAGTCCCTTTCTGGTATATTCAAACTATGATTAAAAGACAATTTTATGACATTGCTGGGTTTCCAATTGGGGCGAATTGGGCGATTGATTGTACTGCGTCTGTAGCCACCATCCATGAATGATTACGCATTTATCAATCGCAAAAACTTTAAATCAATCAACGTTCAGATCATATGTGCTGCCAGGATGTTTGTTCTGAATATGGTAGTCGGTGGGCGGGTGGGACACGCGACTCTTTTTTTCTAAACTGCAGCATTGGAACATGAGGGCGCACTGCATGGCTGGAGTCATCTCCTCGGTGAGTTACGCCCTCGTACAATTATTATAATAGTTCTACATTTCTTTAATGAAATGGTTGGATGTGATTCCTTTTGGTGAAAAAGGTTATGCCCTGACTAAATACATACACCGCTTGCAAATCCCGAAACAAGCAGGAGCGCAGGTTCAACAGTGCGCACACACGCACACGAACCACAGTGAAGTGATGTATAGGTTTGAAAGCGGGGTGGGGTGGGGGGACTGCTATACACACCAGAGCAGGCCTGCAACATAATTATGGCATGCGGGGTTCTCCGCGATATTGCGCCAGAGAATTCTGCCAATTAAATGAAGATCAGTGGCCACAACAGCCACCATTGTGGGCTCTACGAAGGAGACATGATCTTATTCTGAGCTTCTAATATAGTATGTGCTATATTGGGTAAAAAAGCTTCTTAAAAAAATACAACGTGGAATATTTAGTGAAAGTAATTCATTTATTTGAAATACACTTCAGGTTCTCGTTAATCGCTTTCAGTAATCTCAGTCAACACCGCATTTTCCTTTAACAATCAACGCCTGATTTTAAGCTTCCAAATAAAACAAATAAGCGGTTGGCCTGCACCTGAGACGTGAGCGTCTTTATTGTTTCTCTGAGAAAATCCTTTTCTTTGCCGGATTTCGCTTATCCATGTCGTAAATTCTAAGGGCAAAGCCTCTAATTCATGCATATTGGTGGGCGTTTTATTTAAATTACGATTGTTTTCAACCATCTGATTTATCAACAGCCGCTCATTCGTACGCTGGAATTGGAGTGATAGGAATGTTTTGTAAATCACACGTGAGTCTCGTCGTAAGATCTACACTGGTTTCTAGGCAAGTTTGATGAATGAGGGCAATTCAAACGGCCAACTTTCAATGCACGCTTTTTTCGGATTCGTGTGTGAAAAATATTCCAGTTTAATGCATATTTACCAATACAGGGCTGGGCACACTGCATCAAATTTGGACATTATCACTTAGGTGTGTACTCACTTTTGTTGCCAACGGTTTAGACCTTAATGGCTGTGTGTTGAGTTATTTTGAGGGGACTGCAAATTTACAATGTTTTACAAGCTGTACACTTACTACTTTGCATTGTAGTAAAGTGTAATTTCTTCAGTGTTGTTACAGGAAAGGTTATAATCAAATATTTACAAAAATGTGAGGGGTGTACTCACTTTTGTGAAATAATGTATGAATAGCTTTTTTCATATTTTTTAAATATCAAGAAAATAATTTTTATAGCTTTATATACGCGTTATTGAAAGAATAAGTTTCTTACCAGTGAAATTCAACTTTTTCACACAAATTAAGCTAGACCCATTCACAAAACTCAACCATGGAAACACAACCCTAACAGATCGTAACAATGCAGAGTGTCGATGCTAAAGATGTGGTCGAAAACCAGCATAAATGTCCTAACTGCAACTCTAATGACAGGCACTATACTGTACCACTTGATTAAGCAGGGCTGCATTGTTTTGTAACAATGCTGGATGGTCTGTGGTTGGTCAATCAAGACATCTACTTGCCATAATGTAATAATAAAGATGTCTAATTGGTGTCTCAGATATAGTTTAATTATATTTCACATGAATGATTTCTGCTCTCTTTTCTGCCCGTTGAACAAGTATAAGGAAGAATGGTAAAATTCCCTTCATGCCGTTTGTTCTTTGTTAGATGGTACCTTGAACATGCACACCACCAGATATCAAGTTTATTCTTTTTTTTCTTCCTTCTCTCACTTTGTTATGTCCTTCAGACAAAATGGAAGAGTATTGTGTCCTTCAGAAACTCTGAGCATTGTAAAGAATGATTGGATTTCTCCTCCACTCAAGCTAGGCATACATCAGACAATGACAAAAATCTGTACAACGTGGAAGCACTCACATTATGCAAATTGAATGGATAATTGTGTCATCCTGAAGTCTGCAGCAGGTATGCTTACATTAAAAAAGTTTGCTCTTATGATAAGGAACTAAAATAATCCCACATTGCGATTTCCAGATGTGTTCATTCTGTCTTCTTCGAAAGATAATCAGGACCTAATAGTATGTCCAATTGCCGATTGTGGCATTGTCTCGGCAAAACGGCTTCACTACAATCCACATCTCATGAAGATACACTGTTTTCTTAAACTAGAAATTTATACTGACATGATATGGAGAAGTGTGCGTTCTCTGATTAATGAACTCTTGAGCTTGCAGGAGTTAAATGAGGAGCTGTAGTAATGACTGGCTTGTCGTGGAGGAATGAGAAAGCAGATGCGAGGAGTAGTTTTGGTAGATACTGTATTAAAGCGGGTAATGCGCTCAGTGATGTAAATTGTGCATCAAACACGAGAGCTGACTGTGACCAAAATAAAGGTAGCCACAATAATACCGTCTGAAAGCAGTACTTAATGGTATGGCATGCAAGCGCTATCTGAATAACACCATCAAACATGAAAACAACAGACTGCAAGACATTACATAGAGACAAAGAACCACAACAGCTAAACATACACAGGAGCTGATATACAAAATTAAGATGACTAAACGATCAGCAGGTGAAGACAATTAGACAATCTATTGGATAAAGGTAACCCTGTCTAATATACACAATCAACCACCGGGAGTGTTATCATTTTTACGGCGCAGTCTGCAGGATATCCAAGCACTGTCACACACACACACAGACACACACACATACACACACACATTATTTCCGGTAGGTTTCAGGAAGATTAGCTGCTGCATCAGCAGCAATCAGGAGTGTTTCCCTGGTGTTCTGAAATCCCACCCCCCACCCCCCACCTAGCTCATCCCCTCTTCATCCATCTCTTTCCACCCTGCTTGGAAGTAGAATCCTCCCTGTCACCCCTCGTTAAGGCGACAGAATATTGGGATGTAGGTACCTTCCCCCTAAGGGGAATTTGTTTGGGGGAAAGATGGACAGTCAGAGTCAGCGAACTTTTGGATATGGAAAAGATCAAAACCAGACAAATAAAACAAATATATATAGACAAATAAAGAAAAGAATGAGAGAAAGACAGAAAATACCAGAGAATCAATAGAAAGTGTGTTCACCCAAGAGTGATATTACAATATTACAATTGCTGGGCAACCCTTCAAAAAAATATAAATGTTTTACAGTTGTGTTCGAAATAATAGCAATGTGTACAAAAAAGTGAGTAAAGCTCACAATCCTTATAATAGCTTTTATTTCCATACACGCAAATGCATTGGGAACACTGCACAGTCTATTGCAAATGAAAACATGGAAAAGATTTATTACTTTACAAAAAGTGAAGAAAAAGGAATGTTAGACTGTTCAAAAAAGTTGCAGTGTCTGCATTTGGCTTTACAAACTCAAAACATTTACTTTAATCTGAAAAATGCTTGAAGATTTAGCCATCCTGTGAATCACTGAACTAATATTTAGTTGTATAACCAAGGTTTCAGAGTACTGCTTTACATCTGTGTTGCATGGAGTTGACCAACTTCTAGCACCTGTGAACATGTATTCCAGCCCAGGACGATTGGACTTACATTCCAAAGTTCCCCTGTATTTCTTGGTTTTGCCTCAGAAACAGCATTTTTGATGTAACCCCACAAGTTTTCTATTGGATTAAGGTCCGGGTATTGGGCTAGCCACTCCAGCATGTTAATCTTGTTGGTCTGGAACCAAGATGCTGCTCGCTTACTGGTGAGTTTGGGGTCGTTGTCTTGTTGGAACACCCATTTCAAGGGCATTTTCTCTTTAACATAAGAAAACATAACCTCTTGGAAGTGTTTTTAAACCGATCAATGATCCATGGTATTCGATAAATAGGCCCAACACCATAGTATGAAAAACATCCTCATGACATGATGCCTGTGCCACCGTGCTTCACTGTCTTCACAGTGACTGTTGCTTGAATTTAGTGTTTGGGGGTCGTCTGACACACTGTCTGCGGCCCCTAGACCCAATGAGAACAATCTTGTTTTCATCAGTCTACAAAATATTTCGCCATCTCTTTAGGCCAGTCCATGCATTCTTTGGCAAATTGTAACCTCTTCAGCACATGTTGTTTTTTCAATAATATGACTTTGTGGGAGCTTCTTGCCGATAACTTGGATTCACAAAGGCGTCTTCTAATTGTTACAGTACTCACAGGTAACTTTAGATCTTCTTTGATCACCCTGGAGCTGATCATTGGCTGAGTCTTTGCCATTTTGGCTATTGTTATATCCATTTGAATGGTGGTTTTCCATTTTTTTCCACGTCTTTCTTGTTTTGGTTGCCATTTTAAAGCATTCAAGACCATTTTAGCTAAGCAGCCTATCATTTTCTGCACTTATGTTTTCCCCTCCAATCAACTTTTTAATCAGCGTATGCTGTTCTTCTGAACAATGTCTGGAACGACCCATTTTACTCAGATTTTCAGAGAGAAATGCATTATAACCAGCATGCATAACATTTGCTGCCTTCGTCCTTGAATAAGGGCCACCTGTTTGACAACTGTTTTTTCACAGAATGAATGAACTCACTGCTTGAACTCCACACTGCTATTATTTTGAACACACCTCTTTCAATTTATGATTCAATTACACAGAATCAGCAGCATGCATGTCATGACTGTTGGGTCTGTCTGTTTTCTATTACTCTACTTCACCTACTAGTAAATTATTTGTCATGTCGAAATGTGATTTCTACCAAAAACAGTAAGTGATCTGGTTAGTGATGTTGGACTGCTATTGTTTGAACACAATTGTATATACCCATGTGTCTTTTTACTGCTGAGCCCTGTATTACAACAATACAAAGCATAGTAGAATTCTTGAAATTCTGTGGTAGTTTCTGGTTTTAGTGTGCCAACCAAAGATTTTCATCAGGCCACCCCTATGAAAAATGTCTTAGGGCACCACTGCTCCCATGGTCTGTAGAGGGTAGGACTCCTCTGTTTCATCTCACTTCAGAATCCGGCAATTAGGGGAGCACAATAAGGCAACAAGAGGAACTAATAAATAGTAATGGGGCATTAACTTACTCACACCACAGGACAATGGAGCACAGAGCCGAACCCGGAAGGGGCCAGGTCAAGGGTCCTTATACTGAGCTGACAGAGAACACAGCAACACATGCCCCTCAATTCACAACATCTCAAGCCTCCTCTCTTCCCTTTGTTGCCCGCCACTTCTTTAAAAACACTCACAGAAGTGTGATGTAACCTTGTAGTGGGGCTTATGTTTAGGGAGTGGACTGCCATGGTCTGTATTTATTAGTGGTGCACACTTTTACATTATCTGTAAGTTTAACAACAAAATCACTAAATAAATAAAAAATAAACTCATGGTACAACAAGGTATCAGCAAACATGGTATTTCCTACTTTTGTTTTTTTCATATTAGGTTATTCAATTGTAATGATAATTCTCCAGGCTAGTAACCATTAAATCACAAATCAGATTCCTGGGGATATGCATTAACATGTTCTCAATTTATACAGAGTTATTAAAAACAAAAATATAGCCTCGAAATATTAAAAACAAAAATATAGCCTCGAAATGGCCACCAACTCACAACCTTTGGATGCAGAGACATCTGCTCTAATCGCTAAGCGACACAGCCAGTCTGCAAGCATATGTGCTAATGGCCTTTTTAGGTCTCTGCATGTGCCAAGCAACACAATTTTGAAAATGGCGGTTCTCAACAGTTCACCCTAATCTGTCGAAAACGCATAAGATGTTCAGTATGACGATACAATTGCATGTGAAGAAATGGACAGACGGAGACCATTTAATTTCACCATGCCCCTGATATCATGGGTCAGGAAAATTTATCCCAAAATTACCAGTTAACATTATTTATATATGACACATTGTTTGTGTTTATTTTTGCTCAATTTCAAGAAAGGTGCCAATACTTGTTGATGTGACAAAATATCTTACCCACCCTATGGAACAAATGAATAGTCTTGCATTTATTGGGAGCCCTTGTGACCTTCTTGGGAAGGTTTGGGTGTTCGATTCCCATGGAGGGGCCTGGATGCGGTAAGTCACTCTAAACAAGAGCATTTGATAACTAAACTGCAATAAATCTTATGACACAAAATGTTCTCTTTGTATATCAAAATGTTCACACAGCGAAATTTAGGACAGTTTTTGCAGCAGCTTAAGCAGAAAATGGAGAAAGTACAGTGTTCACGCTATAATAAATAAGACAAGGGAACAAGAGAAATTAGATTGACTCACGCTGGCCTATTCAATTAACTTATTGCTTCTTATATACAGGATCATCTCTTTTGATTATAAGGTAGCAGTCATAACTGCATAAAGCCAAGAGACCCCAATTAAGATGCTAGGCTACCACAAACATAAGCAATTTACCCTAAAATAAACTCTTTTCAGATTATTATATATACATAGCAACCCTACCTGTGTGGTGATTATCTTGTATTTCTATTCCATCTTCCACTAATTAGATAGATAAACGCTAAAAATGTGGTATGCTTTAGCTTCAATTTAGTCTACCTCTAGTTTGAAGTTGATGCTGTACAACAACGAACAACCTACACCCACTAGTACATGTGGAACAATCTACACCCACTAGTACATGTGGAACAACCTGCACCCACTAGTACATGTGGAACAACCTACACCCACTAGTACATGTGGAACAACCTACACCCACTAGTACATGTGGAACAACCTACACCCACTAGTACATGTGGAACAACCTAAACCCACTAGTACATGTGGAATGTTGTCTTTCAGAACGTTAAACAAAATGGTTCAATAGTCACCTTAGCCTGTAGTGTGGACTGGAAAGGGGATAAAAAAAAGAGGGAGAAGCATAATATATAGAACATTCAAACACAACTGTAAACACTGCTCATGGATTTGAGTAACAAACGTTTTCAGCTCAACCCTTTTCCTTTACAGACACAAGAAGCCAAGCTTGCAACAAAAACACCCCACAGATGAAACATATATATCACATTTCTGAGGCTAAAAACAGCAGGCAAATCACAACACAAAAAGCACCACGGTAGCCAATCACAAACCCCACTAAAACTACAGCACCCAATCACAGGGGGTTTAGATCAGGAATGGTGAACTGTCCAACAGCTGGCTTTGATTAGTAAGAGATATTCAGACATCCACCACAACTCCAGATTGTTTTCAGACATAAAACAAAAACTTTTTCTTTGGGTGGAAGAAGGGAACAGTCATTCATTTGGCTGCCTTCAGATTAGACATGTGCTATTTCATGTGGTGCCTCAGAGATCCAGATTCAGATTAGACATGTGCTATTTCA
>JACXGM010015032.1:11582-21725 GCA_016801145.1 Umbra pygmaea | reverse complement strand
GAGCGCTCGGCAGTTATTGTATAGTTAGTAACATAACGCATAGCAAGCGTTATCAACATTTTGTTTTGTGTTAATGAAATATAGCCCTTATTTGCAATAGGCCTCCTGTAAGCAACAACCTTGTTCCAGATTGTCACCGAGTGTTTTCATTCTATAATTTGACAACTCGGTAAACACTGCATCAAGGCTACTAAAATTCATCGCAGACGTTTTCACTTTCTGTTTTCAATCAAAGGAAAGTAGCCTTGATGTCCTTTGACTGAAAACAGAAAGTGAAAACGTCTGCGACAATATTTTGGTTGGTGTGGACTTTACGTGTGTGAAAATGAAAGTGAAACCAAACATCGACACAGCTTTATGACACGAACTAGTTTCATCGTATCGTTTAGTGTGGACTTTGCCCCCGAGTGAACTTGTACGCAAAGCTGGTGCACCCGGCAGCTGTTGTTGATCTGTTCTGTATGCTGTTTAGACATTAAAACAAATCTGTGAAAAAAAATGTTTGTAAATTTAACGGGTTACAGACACTCGTCAATTTAATTTTTTATTTAAAGCCAATTGAATCTTATAATCTTATCAGTTAACGGTTAATAATCGGTTAACGAGTTCCGGTTGTCGGTCAGGAAAATTACCCAGTAAATTACTGGTAGTATTAATCGGTCAAACGTTTTAGTTTCGGTTAACGGTTAAACGGTCAATATGAGCATCCCTATTATGTAAGTTACTCATTTCATGGAAAGTGACGTATACTTAACAAAAATATTGACTCAAAAGGCAACCATTTCAACAGCTATTCCTAAGTTTATTACAATTTATTTACAATTATAACAATTTAAATAACAACATCAGTCAATATATATTTTTTACAGCCCCAGCAGTTTTGGCACTTGCCCTTATCATGGCAATAGTTAATTTGACCATGTAATTAATTCCTAATTAGTTTATTAACTGATTTAATATTGAAGTACTTTTTACATTATTGATTGCAAAAATGAAAAGATTATTTACTAACACAGAACTACGCAACTAACATTGGTTCCTCAAAAATATACAATACCGGTCAAAAGTTTTAGAAATCCCAGGAATTGCATGTGTTTTGATAGACATGCACTGTATATAAAAAATCATACCCTTAAATAAATGAAATCTAACTTTTGCCAGCTTTATTTACACATTATACCCTTAACATCAAAGTGAAAATTATATTTACAAAAATTCTGAAAATTTATTAAAATGTATATATTTAATTAGTGAAATACCTGGTTGTATAAGTGAACAGCCCCTTAGAAAAACCATCATAAACTTGCTCAGGTACAACCAGTCACTTCTCAGATCATACACCATTGTAATTGCCCCGCACATGACATCAATTATAGTGGTTTTTATAACTTCATAAGAAAAATGGCTTTTCCATGATGAGTCCATTACTAGTAGTGCATGGCAATGCAAAGAATACACCATGGTTGCCAAAGTGCTTTCAAAAGGGCTCCGGGAAAAGTTGTGGAAAGGCACAAGTTAAGAGAAGGATACAAAAAGATTTCAAAGGCTTTAACTCTCCCTCTGAATACCGTTCACAACATTATTAAGAAGTGGAAAGTGTATGGCACCACCAACACCTAAATCGTTTACTGAGCCAGGAGGACATTGATCAGGGAAGCTACCAAGATGGCAATGGCAACTTTGAAGGACTGAAAAGTTCTTATGGCTGGTCGGTCTGTGCCTGTGACAACAATCTCACAAGCTTTACACAAACCTGGCCTGTATGGCAGGGTGGCAAGTAAGAAGCCTCTTCTGAAAAAGGGCCACATGGAGTCTTGTTTGCACTTTGCAAAAAAACACTTAGAAGATTCTAAAGCCATGTGGCAAAAGGTTTAACTTTTTGTTGGGCAAAAACCAAACACAGCACACCACCCAAAACACACCATACCTACTGTGAAGCATGGTGGTGGCAACATTATTTTGTGGGGGTGTTGCTCTTCAGCGGGGACTGGGTTATTGGTCAGGATTGAAGGGACAATGAATGCTGCCAAATACACCCAGATTCTTGAGGAAAACCTGCGGCCTGTTGCTAGACATCTGAAGATGAGCAGGTGGTTCACATTTCAGCACGACAACGACTCTAATCTCTCCGCCACAAAAACTATGCAGTGGCTTAAGGATAGAAAGGTGAATGTCTTGAGTGGCCAAGTCAGAGTCCTGACCTAAATCCAATTGAAAATCTGTGGATGGACTTGAAGACATCAGTCAATCGCTGCTCACCACGAAATTGAACTGAACTCAAACCATTCTGCAAGGAAGATTGGGCATATATTCCCCAATCTAGGTGCGCAAAGCTAAAAGATACATATCCAAACAGACTGATGGCTGTAATTAAAGCAAAAGTTGTCTCTACAAATTATTAAATTATGGAACTGATCACTTTTCCAACTCTTTTATTTAGCTTCTTATGCTGTTGCCTTTTTACAATACTTGAATGTTGTAAGGCAGAATGTGTAAATAAAGCTGGAAGATAAAAATATATTTTTTATGGGTTTTTATTTCAGGCTGTAAGAAAGTGACTTTCAAATGGTATGATGATTTTCTATAGGCAATATATGCATTTGCAACATTGGTAATTCAATGACACCTTGGTGAATTCCTGTAAAAACATGTAAATCCCTGAGTGATCTAAAACTTTTGACTGGTAGTGTACAAAGAGACAGAGAGAGACGGAGAGAGAGACGGAGAGAGAGAGAGAGAGAGAGAGAGAGAGAGAGAGAGAGAGAGAGAGAGAGAGAGAGAGAGAGTACCCCACTTCCCAGTCAGATGAAGTCCATTGACAAGCATCAACAATGAGTTCTTCATTGCTAGATGCCAACTGAATTAACTCACACATTTTTCCAAAGCCCGATAACTGGATTTGAGAGCCTTAAGAAATGGTTTCCCTTAGCAACTCCAAAGACCCTTCTCCGTCAACCCTCTCTGCTTGTCTGATATGCTACGTAGGCCTCACATCTTGAAGATCACCAACAGATACAGCTAATGTACATGTATGCATCATCAATTTTTCAATAAACCAATTTTTATTTCCAGAAAAATACATGATGTCTAAATTAAAATCTAAACAGAACAAAACTAAAATGTGTGGTTAGGTTGTTTGGAGTTTATAAAGTAAGAAAGAGGGCTGATACACCAGTATCATAACATTTAAACCTCCCAATAACAATTTATTTATTCAGAGCCAGGCAGTCGTTTACTCTCACTGAGCAAATTGCATGGGATCCGCAAATTACACAAAGGCCTCTTCCTCATGTGAAAACGTATGTTAATTAGTGATGGGAATTTTGACTCTATTTACTGACTAAGTAAAAATTACTATTTGTTTTATTTTATTATTGTTTCCCACAATTTTTTCTTCCCCTCCCAATTCCCACTAGGGATGGGTACCGACCCCTGTACTTTTATCGGTACCGACCGAATCACGTCGGTATTACCGAGTATTGGTTCATGTAAAATCAATCGGTGCCGAATTTCGGTACCTGAGAGCAAATCTCTCACGAGAATACCTCACATCTGCAGCTTGTCAATTGCGTTTTGTTCTCCATTGCAGCGTGATGCAGACAGGCGATTTTTACTTTGTATCTTTACATTAACCATAACCTTACCAAACCCTTACCTTAACCTTAACCACTCTGAAACCTTGCTGTTAAGCCCATCTAAAATACGATTTTTACTTTCAGTCATGAAATGAATCATAAGCCTTACCCAAGCCCTTACCCTAACCACTCTGAATTAAACCTTGCTGTTAAACCCATTCTAAAAAATATTAGAAAAACACGTTTTACTGAAATGCTATGTCATGATTCTCCCAATTTAAATACAATTATTTTTATACTTGCTGAGAGACACGAAAAGGAAATGTGCTAAAAAACACAGAAAAAAAATATAAAATCGTGTCCGTGTACACGAATCAACAGATTAAAATTGCGTGACAATTTATAATATATTACGAAATGCCGTGAGACTGTGTTGGTTAGTAACCTCATGCCTAACCTTAAACGTGAATGTTGTAATCATGTTGTAATATAATTAATTAGACCGCTATAGAATATGTGTTTCGGGGCATTCCAGTTTACGAAAACGGGAACCCCTACCAGCACGAGAACGCCCATTTGTGGCTGCAGTTGGATGATATTGGACCCGAAAGCGGTCAGAACACTTTTCTAAAATTGATACAGACAGAGACAACACTCGTTGTAATATTTGAGATGTGATATAGAAAGCTAGCATGGCAACACGTCAAACCTAAGGAAACAGCTTCTCAAACAGACAACTCATTGTAATATTTGCAACGTGATATGCAAATAGTAAACTTAATTAAAGTTGCCCCCAGCTATAAATGGTAGCTCCGAAGACGTTGAGCCCTTCAGTGACAAAACTTCAGGGGAGCCAGCATAACATCAAATTCATTGTCATTTTCAGGTAAAATAATTTTTCATTACTTTATCATTATAGCATCATTATCATAAGCATTTTAATAGTGTATTTTTCACATAGCTTAGGACATGTCGACGACTCGTGTTATTTAACGTCCATCATCATAACAGTATTCGGCTGTGTATCAGCTTAGTTAACTAGCCAACATCAAGCATAAATTTAATCAATTAAGCAATCAGATTTTAATGTATAAACATATGTATATTTCATGTGCTGCCACCTTTAGCCACATCTCTTTAGATTTTCTAAGTACCAAAATAATTACCGTTGGGTATCGTAATCGAATTCAAGGTATTGGTATTGGTACTGGTATCGGTTCAAATGCGAACGGTACCCAACCCTAATTCCCACTAACCCTTTCTTGCCTGCAACTCCTTGGACAGATCTTTGGGATGGCGAGGGGCGCGCACATGCTTCGTCCAACCACATGTCACAGAGCCGCCGATTCTTTTTGCACTGCTCAGCCAACACGGAAGCCTTTAGTCAGATCATGTACTGGATGATTACGTTCACCAACTATACTTCTGCAATTTAATTTACAGGCGTCCGATCTACACACAGGGAGTCACTGGAGAGCGATGTGGCAGTAAAGATAATCTGATTTATCTAACCCAAATCCCAAGCAGCCTTATGCCAATTTGCACTGCCTCATGCAGGAGGTAAATAAATAAAAATGGTAAATGGACTGCATTTATATATCGCTTTTTCTGACCAATGGCCACCAAAGGCCATTACAGAGCCTCACATTCACCCATTCATTCACACATTCATACACCGACGGCAGTGTGAGCCATGCAAGGGGCCAGCCAGCTCGTCGAGAGCAACTGGAGTTAGGTGCCTTGCTCATGGACACCTCAACACTTGGTCAGGAGGACCAGGGGATTGGCACTGAGCCACTGCCGCCCCAGGAGGTCCAAGGAAAGTCAGAGAACCCATATTCAGGCAAAATAACAACTATTTTGGGTGATTTCATTCATTTGAGTCATGACTCCTGAGTCAGTAAAAAGAGTTAATAAAAATGAATTTTTCGAAAACTGCACATATCGTCAATGTTTGCGACTTCGATGCGAGGATGAATTGGAAGGATCCTTCTGGTCATGAAAAGAGAGAAAAAAACACGATAGAAACAACAATCAGGTAAACTTGTGTTCTCTCCCCTCTCCAAGTTTGATATCAGCATTTAAGTTGATGTTATGGTTTAAGGTGGCTCCATAGTTAATGCACATAGAAAAGTGTGCAAGGGAGGAGTCTTGTGTTTAGAATACCAACCATGAACACTTCATTTTTGATAACGGAGTGTTTGCGTTTCAACCCGTGTTTGAGTCCGCTTGAAACCTTCAGTATACACGCTGTTGCCGACCTGGCATGCGACAATGTGACGTCATGGGAGCATCGTAACAATTTACACTCATGCATGGTGCTAGTTGCAGTCTTCTCCTGAACAGACGTGTCCCAACTGAGGAAAGGCTACCAACTTTACTATTTCTACTGACTAGAAGAAGAAGAAAAAGGTAAACGATGGCAGAACTGGCAGCAGCATTGACGTCAATATCAACAGTGGCTAAGATGATATTAACTGTGTTGTTATGAACCGTTTACTGTTTTATTATGAACCATTAACTGTGTTATTATGAATCGTTTACTGTGCCCTCGAACTCGTCCATGTTTCCTGTTTTCTCTTTGTCATGGTGCTAAAAAGTGTCGCAAATCTACATTGGATTTTTGTTTGCTAAAGGTGAGAGGGAAAGCGGAAGAGGTGATAGAGGGGGTTAAGATAGGACATGGAGTTGGTACGGGAAGTCAGTAAAGACAGGTATACAGTATTATGACATACCGTAATATTCTTTCTCTTAAACTTACAAATATGCTCCCAAAACATAATTGGTTTGAACAATGTCGGGAAGATATTAGGGAAGAATGTAAAGTAATTCATTTTTATTTTGAGGTGGGGATTATGGTTCTAATCAGTTTATCTTTCAGACAGTGTTATGGTATACACCGCGTTCCAAATTATTATTATACTGAAATGAATAGCTATTTCAATCAAACACATTTTAACAGGGCAAGTTACATGTTAACATAGGACCCCTTCCTTGAAATCACCTTCACAATTCTTGCATCCCTCCTAGAGCTGCTGTAAAGCGAACTGCCTCCCACACTTATAGATCATTTGCTTGAGGATGCGCCAAAGGTTCTCAATAGGGTTGAGGTCAAGGGAGGCTGGGGGCCACACCATAAGTTTCTCTCCTTTGATGCCCATAGCAGCCAATGACACAGAGGTATTCTTTGCAGCATGAGACGTGCATTGTCTCATGAAGTTAATTTTGCTACGGAAGGCATGGTTTTTCTTTTTGTACCACGGAAGAAAGTATTCAGTCAGAAACTTCATTTACTTTGCCGAGGTGATTTTTACACCTTCAGGGACCCTTAAGGGGCCTACCAGCTCTCCCCATGATTCTGGCCCAAAACATGACTCCACCACCTTGCTGATATCGCAGCCTTATTGGGACATGGTGGCCATCCACCAACCATCCACTACTCCATCATTTTGGACCACACAGGGTTTCACGGCGCTCATCAGTAAACAAGACTGTTTGAAAATTAGTCTTCATGTATTTCTAGGCCCACTGCAACTGTTTTTGCTTGTGAGCATTGGTTATGGGTGGCCGAATAGTATGTTTATGCACAACTGCAAGCCTCTGGAGGATCCTACACCTTGAGGTTTGTGGGACTCCAGAGGCAATAGCAGCTTCAAATACCTGTTTGCTGCTTTGTAATGGCATTTTAGCAGCCTGCTCTCTTAATCCGATGAATTTGCTAACCTTCCTCATTAAGGCTTTTTTCTGCACGAACCCGTCTGTGCTCTGAATCAGCCACAAATCTCTTCCCAGAACGATGATCACGCTTAAGTTTTCGTGAAATATCTAATGTTTTAATACCTTGTCCAAGGCATTGCACTATTTTACGCTTTTCTGCAGCAAAGAGATCCTTTTACATTCCCATAATGCTTGAAACCTGTGGCCTGTTTAATAATGTGGAACATCCTTCTTAAATAGTTTACGTTTAATTGGGCTCATAATAACATGGGATGCAGTGTATTCACTATGTGTTTTGGTGAATTTGTTGACTCACACTCTCTAGCTCCACCAAACACTACTAAAGTGTAGGAATCTTTTCATTTTTTTGTATGTTACAACCTATGCAAATGGCTTGAGTGGCAGTTCTCTTCAAATATATTTATAAGAATAAATGCAGAAAGTTGGTACTTTAGGAGAGTAGGGGAGCTTTGAAACCCAAAAAAAACATTTGTGCCTCAAAGTACAAAAAAAATACTTTTTTTATGTTAGTTTTTTGTATATGTGGTTTATGTTAAATGTTTGCTCAATTTATATCCTTATCTAATTATGTATATAATGTTTATTGTATCTATGGAGGGTGAAGTGAGTTTCCATTACCCATTGGGTGTCCACCGCTATCAGCGGATGGGCAATGAATATAAACTGTCTCTTGAACAATGAAAAAGGGCTCGGGTGAAGTCAATTTAAATTATGTACAAGTAAAGACAAATAAAATGCAGTGTGTCACATGGAATGTAAATGGGTTACATGAGGGTACCATAAAACATGTGGTCCTTGAACATTTAAAGAGATTATCAGCGGGTGTGGTTTTCCAGCAAGAGTTACACTTTAAAAAAGGGGAAATAGAATATTTAAAGAGGAAATGGGTTGGAGAGGCATTTGACTCTACATATTTTAGTAATAGTAGTGTAGTAGGTATTTTAATAAACAAAATAGTACCCTTTACACTATTGGCTAAATATAAAGATCAAGAGGGCCGTTACTTAATATGAAATTGTACTTTAATAGGGAAAAACATACACTGGTATCATTATTTATCCCCCAAATGCAAATATGGTGTTCTTAAATTCAGAGTATATTATATAAAATCAAAACAGGAACTGTTACAGTATCTTGGCAGAGGATCTGAATACACATAAGATAGACAGATAGTGTAGCAAAAGTAGTAAATTTAAGGACCCACCAAGGAGGCTTGTGAATTTCATTTAATTTTAACTTAAAATAATTTTATTATTACAAATGTAGATATTGAAGATAGAGACAAACCAACTCCAGATATAATATGGGATGCTGGAGGCCTCTGGAGGCCTTACATTTTCCAGGGGACATGGTAAATTTCATAAAATTACTATATAAGCATCCAAAGGCAAAGATATATACAAACTATAAATTATCAGCTGAATTTTCCTTGGAAAGTGGCACTAGACAGGGGTGACCTCTCTCTCCTATATCATTTGCATTAGCAATTGAACCCCTTGCAGAAAAAATAAGACAGGACCAGAAAGTGACTGGTAATAGTATTGGTAAGCAGGAATATAAACTTAAACTATTCGCAGATGATGTTATTATGTACTTGACTAACATTGAAAGTTAATTTCCTCCACTGTTAAAAATATTTCAGGAGTACTCAAAATATTCAGGACTTAAAACGAATATGGATAAAACTGAGATATTGGCAGTAGGGGGGAGGAAGTAGCACATGATTTACATCAATTTAAGTGGACCACAAAAAACATTAAATATTTAGGCTGTTTAATTAGAGATAATAAACAACAAATATATAACGATAATTATATTCCATTGCTTAATAATATGAATGCAGATTTAATAAAATAAGGTAGTGTGAAGGCAGCCTTTCAACTGCATTAATTATACCGAGGCACTCCCCCACAGAAAAAACATTGCTGCTACGCCCCAAAAAAGAAAAACATCAAAATTGAGACTTTAACATTTTCTTTGACACATTAATTGCATTTGCTTGTCACCTATTTATTTTAGCGTGAACTGTCCTCAATCCGGTCATGGATAGAAGTGATACAGCTCATGTCAAAGTGACGTCACACTTCAGACTCAGAGGCTTTTCACCTGGTAGCTAAACTCCTCTAACTAGCTAGCTATTGCTGTGGCTAGTAAGTTATGTTATGTAGTAGATGACGACAACAGATACAGAAAGTAAAAAACTGCGCTAAGGAAGACGTGTTTATTACTATAGGTGAGCGAAGCACAAGCGCTAGCAAACGAGATGTGTCGAGGTGATTGCAGTGTCAGTGAATTGCTTAGATAACTAACATGGACAGTGTTTTCTAAATTTAATACCTATTTCAAATAAGATAGTAGCCTAGGGCTGGGAGGTATACCGGAAAAAACTATATACCGGTATTCATGTATGTAGCGGTATGCTATATTTGTTACCGGTATTTTTACCGGTTAACGGAGGTTTAGGCAGCCGACCTCACAGTATGCGCCAGAACATCACCTGCGCAAAAAGTGCGACCTATGTTTACATTTTCATCTGGCTACTTTTGGGAATCTGATTGGCTAACGTGGGCTTCAGCCTTTCGTTATACTGCCACCAACACAGTTGGCATGCTCTTGACGGCATATACACAATTGGTTCTATTAGCGCATGCACTAAGCCACTCGACCGATGTTATAACATGGGAAAAAAGCTTATGGGGGTTGTTTGGCTCGAGTTCAAAGGCTATTTTTCCGTGCCCAGAACCTGTGAAACCAATCTGATTGTCAGAACTATACCAGTAGCTAATCTAGTTAAATGACAGTGGGACTTTTTTGTAATTCATAAACCTAA
>JACXGM010015032.1:0-11482 GCA_016801145.1 Umbra pygmaea | reverse complement strand
TAGTAGCCTAACCGAATAATATGACTTGATGCTGTTTGCACTCATAGTTGGTATGGTATAGCCATTATCAGGGTGACTGAGGCTCTATATTCTTTAAAGTTAATTCCTGGCAACTTCTGCTTTTTACACCTGTGCGTGCGTGTGTGTGTATGTGTGTGTGTGTGTATGTGTGTGTGTGTGTACATGTCTATATTAACCTAAAGGTCCCCACATGTATATATAGACATCAGAAATTGACAGTGTGGGGACATTCCTCAAGTCCCCTGTTAGGGACCTGCGATTTATGGATCAGAGGTTAGGTTTAGGGAAAAACTTCTACTGGGCATAATGTTAGAATTGGGTTACTATTAGGTTTATGCATTGCCATTTAGGTTTAGGGTAAGGCATTATTGAAAGGTTAATTTTAGACACTAAATGTGAGGTTAAGGTAAGGGTTAGGGTTAGGGTAAGAGTATGGATAAGATTAGTGTTAGGTTTAGGGATAGGAAATAGGGGACCACAATTTATAGGTCAAAATTGCTTGTCAAGTCCCCACTTAGATAGGTACAAAAGACTGTGTGTGTGCATGTGTGTGCGTGTGTGTGAGAAAGAGAAATAAAGAGGAAAAATATTCAGTGACTATTTGAGGAGTGTTGAAAGTTGCTTTCTGAGAAATCGGCTGACTTCTACAGAATGCTAAGTAGAGGCAAGTGCTCTCTCATCCCATCTCCCTGCCTCGTTCTTTTCTTTTGAGGTACTAAAAGATGAGTTGTCTGTCTGTTACGGCCAGATGGGCTGCGCTCTGCCACTGAACACCAGGCACACACACACACACACTTCCGCTAATTAGCATGCAAGGTAAGCAGTAGACGTTTCTCCGTCTCTCCAGTACCCATCTCCACTCCTCCCAATGGCTCCAGAGGGAGGAGACATTCCCTGTTTATCACCACATCCCTGAGAAGAACAAATAGATTTTATCTGCGAAGAGAGGCAACTGTGCAGAATGGAGCTGATCTTTGCCATGACATCACTCTCCCATGGTGCCCCGTGGACAATGACCGAGCGTGACCTCTATCTCCCAGTGTGCCTCAGGGAGAGTGGAAGATTTATTGTATATACACACTACCGTTCAAATGTTTGGTCACCCAGGAATTTACGTGTCATGTCAAAACACGATTAAGTACAGATGACCTAAAAGACTTCATCATTAGGACAATGAAATACGGTAGTGGCTGCTGACTGCTGATAAAGAGGCTTTGCTGTTGTATTTGAATAATTAATTGTAAATCAGTCATTTCCAACTATGATAGATATTTGCAACATTGGTAATGTCTTCTTTTATTTAATGCCACCTTGGTGAATTAAAGTATGAATTTATATGAAAAACATGCACATTTCTGGAGGTCTCCAAAACTTTAAGCAACACATTTCCAACATGCAGATGTGGAATAGGACAAGCATGAGATGGACGTGGGATGGAAATACAGAACGAGTCAGAGAGACGAGAGAGAGACAGAGACAGAAACAGATAGACAGTGAGACAGTGAGACAGATAGACGATGATCAAATATGGAGACATAACAACACATGAACACAGTATGTAAACACCCTGAGTGCAGAACTCTTATAAGTGTCCTTCAGAAGGAATTTGTTCTCTGTCATTAAAGTCAGCGTGTGTAGGCATCAGAGTGTGTGTGGAAGCTGGAGTGTCAGTGGCAGGGGCGTCGGACTGGGGGTAAAACCAATACTGATTACCAGGGCCCAAAGGGGAGAGAGGGCCCTTAAAGTCTGGAATATATTGGAGTTAAGGAACATGGGGGCCCATCAGGACTGCCTATGCATAGGGCCCAGGATCTTGTGCTACACCGCTGGGCAGTGGTTTAAAATAAATATCACACAAAACAGAATTTCAATGTACCATTTGAACTTCAGTGAACTGAGGAATGGTATTAATATGTTTGCACTGTAAGTCCTGTCCGCCATAATTTTGTAATGTTGTACTGCTGTACTGGGCTTGTGTAACACTTCTGTGGACATGCTATGGTCCTCACAGTCAGAAAGATAATAACGTATTACACAGGCAGACACTATGTCTTAACACCAAACTTTATTCACCATATCTACAGCTGACATTAAACTAAAGCTCTTCACACACATACAAGCACACACCCACACACACACAAAAACACACACACACACCGTCTGTCACTGGCATGACAGCTGTGATTCTTCATGATGACAGTGTTCTTAGTGTCAGCATGGGAGCACAAACACGTGACCACAAAAGATGATCAGAAAGACTGTAAAGTGGCCCCTTGTTGAAATTGAAATACATCTCGGCATCAATGCTTAGATCAAAACAGCTAATTTCTTTAGTTACTACAAACATTTGCATACTCTATAAATGTATATAGTACTATGTTCATTGGATGCTAAGGACTGAGGTAGAGTCATTTGGGCCATCCGGAAAACACCTTGTCCGGAGAAGACTAGGTGAGCGCTACCATCAGTACTGTGTCATGCCAACAGTAAAGCATCCTGAGACCATTCATGTATGGGGTTGCTTCTCAGCCATGGGAGTGGGCTCACTCACAATCTTTCCTAAAAACACAGCCATGAATAAAGAATGGTACCCAACACATCCTCTGAGAGCAACTTCTCCCAACCATCCAAGAGCAGTTTGGTGAGGACCAATGCCTTTTCCAGCATGATGGAGCAGCTTGACACAAGGCAAGTGATAACTAAGTGGCTCGGGGAACAAAACATTGACATTTTGGGTCCATCGTCAAGAAACTCCCTAGACCTTAATCCCACTGAGAACTTGTGGTCGATCCTGATGAAGCGGGTGGACAAACAAAAACCCACAAATTCTGACATATTCCATGCATTGACTATGCAAGAATGGGCTGCCATCAGAAGTTAATTGACAGCTCACAAGGGCGGATTGCAGAGTTCTTGAAAACGAAGGGTCAACACTGTGAATATTGACTCTGCATAAACTGAATGTCATTGTCAATGAAACCCTCTGACACGTATGCAATACTTGTAATTATACTTCAGTGTACCATAGTAACTACTGACAAGGATCTAAGAACACTGAAGCAGCAAACGTTGTGTATTCCAATACTTGTTTCATTCCCAAAAATGTTGACCCCCGACTGTACAGTGCCTCTACTATAACATGGCTTCAGCCACATGTAGCTCCACAGGTGCAGCTTAAAGAGACTTGCGGTTATGCTTACAAAACCGACTGTGGTTTCGGGTTTCACCAACCAATGGTAATAGTTAAAAATAGGTCCTTTGTTGTGAAGGTTTTCCTAACATGAACATCAGAACCTTTCATCAGAACACAAGAACCTTTCACCAGAATACCAGAACCTTTCATCAGAACACAATAACTTTTCACCAGAACACCAGAACCTTTCACCAGAACCTTTCATCAGAACACCAGAACCTTTCACCCAAACACCATGACTTTTCATCAGTACACCAGAACCTTTCACCAGAACACCAGAACTTTCATCAGAACACAAGAACCTTTCACCAGAACACCAGAACCTTTCATCAGAACACCAGAACCTTTCACCAGAACACCAGAACCTTTCATCAGAACACAATAAACTTTCATCAGAACACCAGAACCTTTCACCAGAACCTTTCATCAGAACACCAGAACCTTTCACCCAAGCACCATGACTTTTCATCAGAACACCAGAACCTTTCACCAGAACACCAGAACCTTTTATCAGAACACAAGAACCTTTCACCAGAACACCAGAACCTTTCATCAGAACACCAGAACCTTTCACCAGAACTCCAGAACCTTTCATCAGAACACAAGAACCTTTCATCAGAACACAAGAACCTTTTATCAGAACACAATAACCTTTCATCAGAACACAAGAACCTTTCATCAGAACACCATGACGTTTCAACATACCTGTCTGTCCTTGTCCTTGGCCTTTCCGCCACAGCTTGCCCGGGAAGAAGTGACATCACGGGGGATGACAGAGATCTGGTGCAGTGGCATGTTCATCCCCGCGGCGCCCGGCGGACTGGGCGGAGTCACACACACACTTCCTTTCTCGCTGCTGCTGCTGCCACAGAAACAGGCATGCCGGGCTGAAGCACAACTCCCAGCGTGCACTGCTCTGAGAGGAGGGAGGGGAGATACACTGTGAGACAAACAGTAAACAAAAACACCAAGCATATAACTGTACACGTGAAAATGCTCAATCATTTCTTCCGAACAACAACCAAAAGAACAGCAATTTAGCAGATGAATGACTGGTTCTGAAAGTGTGTGTGGCTGTGTGTTATGGGTAAACAGCCCATGCTGCAGTTGTTCTGTGATTAAGTCTTAGGAACATTATTTATATATAAAATTGTTACAGGGTAGATTTTGTTTTGATAGAAGTAATTGTTTGTTTTCCTTTCACAACATGTAGAAACATGTAGTTGCCCTACTCAATCATTTTGGATGTTCTAATCATCATTTGGAACCATTTCAACAATATCAAAATCCTATAAGAGAATGCTACAAAACATATTAATGGATTTGTTCCTATGCTAATCCTATGAGACAAGCCTAAAGAATCCATTTTGTTTGTTTTTCCTCTTAGCGTGGTGGCAGGTTTTGCTGTAAAATGAGCACAACGTAAACACTACCATATGTAATTGTAACTTTCAGTCACTTACATGAACTGCATTATTATTTAAAAATGACAAACTTCTTTATCATGAATATATTTAAGTAGAAATCTGTTGGAGGTGTACTTGGGGTGTTGGAAAATTGAAGCACTAACAGTTTGCACCTCCTTTGCACGAGTTTCACTTTCACTTTTGACACAACAGCTTGAAAAAGCTGTTGAAAACAATATTCATTTGACGTTTTAAAGTTTCACGATGACTTGAGATGACAAAAGAATTCCATACAATAATCACACTTGTTCTTACATTAACAGAACGTTAATAAACAGTGAAGATTTATATCAACCAGGAAATGACAAAGGGACTTTTCCTAGTCTGCTGTATTGTTTGTCTGGAGGGAGGGAATGTGCAGCTTTTCCATTTGGCATGTTGTCCAATAGAAAGTCTACATATTAGGATGTGTGTTTGTATCTACACCAAATTATTTGTGAAAACCATTTGTCAAACAGTATTAGTCAACTACTACTGCAGATATGCTATCCTGAAACCCAGGATAAATCAGTTATAAAATGTAATTATGAAGGTTGACAAGTAAAATAAATGTAACATGTAACACCAGCTAAAAGCCCAGTATGGCCTCTTGATAGGACTGTGTGACTAAACACATTGGCCTGTATGTCTCCAGAGACAATAACGTAATCCCTATGTACACTAAAATGGACAAAAATTAATTGGTGGGACTCTTAATATTACAATATCCCCTGGGGGGAATTAAATTAGTTGTGCTTCTGATGTTGATGTTTATTTCACTGTACATGATTCTGTGTGTTATCATTCTGCTAGGGTCTAGAACAGTCCAGGCAGAACACAACTACTGTACAACCTACACACATCATCCTGTCTCAGTTACACAAACCCTGGCTTTGTCTGTGTGTTTGTGTGAGAGGGTGTAGGTTGGGCCCGCATTCATATCACACTTGTGTGTTGTGGGGAACAGTAGTTTGTGCAAACTGGATTTCCTCAATAATTTCAATGCAGTAATGTCCACTCACAGACGTGTTGATGTACTGTGTGCATTCCCATCCTATAGGTGGACACTCCAGCCCATAATAAGCATTGGAGCATAATTGGAAGAGGTAATGCCAGAAAGAGAACTAGTCTCTCATGGTTACTCTGACAGGCCTTCTATGATATAGAGGGAATGACAGACTAGTTCTCGTATGTCTCTCATTCACTCTATATGGTAATGTATGTGTTAGGAATGTTAGTAAGTCTAAGACAGGGCTTTGAATACAGAGAGCGTTAGGTTGGGGACACAGAGGCAGTGTGTGTATACGTGTGCATGTGTTTGAGTGTTAAAATGGGAGAGAAAGACACAAAGAGAGTTTACTTGTGGTAAATTGGTAAAATATATAAGCTGTCAATGACAACGCAACACCCCGGCTTGGTCTGCGGTCAAGACCACACAGATAGCTGCACGCTACTTAATTCTTTGACGTCTCACAACAATTTCAAACAAAATATACATTTTTTAGAAGTGTTGGTTTTGAGAAGTTACTGTATGCTAAAACAGAATATTTGCTGCCAAAGCATAGGCTATATTTGGAGCTTGTCTTAGCAGTACATGTTTACTGTAAATTATAAATGTTCATGTTACTCCTTGCACTAGAAGATTAAAGTAACAATAAAGTTACACGAGAGAACATTCCTGAATATCCACCCTGTCTTGTATATTTGAGAAAGTGCACATTAATAGCTTAAAACTGGGTGTAAGATGACATCTCATTTTACTACATTTTCTCTCAACAGACACTTGATACAATGTGTGTCTTGGTCATAATGAAGGTTCATGTAACCTTATGTGATGTAGTGCAAGTAGTGAAAAGTGGAGTAAGATGAGCCATTTTTTTTGTTAAGTCGACCTATAGCCAAGGGAAGATGAGACAGGTATAAAAGTAACGCATACGACACATTTTCACGATGTGTGCTATCAATTGCTATTAAATAGTTCTACTGTAACTACTATAGTAACCAGACTGTGAGTATATCTCTAAATATGTGTCCAGCCACCTACAGCTAGGTGTTCAACAGAGATGCGTACTTGAGCATAAAAACAAAAAAATTGAATAACAAAGATGTTTGCATTTTTTTAAATACAAAAAATCTAACATTTCCGTGCCAAATACAGAGATGAATTTTTTACAATCTTAATAGAATTAAAATATTTGGCTTATGGTAGTATTGTAAAACAAAAGAGAAATAAACATATTTTTTCAGCATATGAAAAAAACCCGAACTTAGCTTCTTTACGATTTTAAACATTTGACATACAGAAGCATTTCTAAACTAAAGATGGAAATCGACATCTCTTCCAACAATGGCTCATCTTACCCCAGTCTCCCCCCGACCTGAATAACAGGGAGGATGAGTACCCCCATCAATGCTTGGATAACCAGAGGGAATTCAAAAAGCCATCATACTGAACTGGACAAAACCATGACAGGGAGATATTGGTCTCGGCCTCTTCCTCCACTTGAATCTAGCCATCAGCCATAGGTTGGTAAGAATAAAGAGACTGGAACCTTTGATAAAGCTGAGCTCCACATTTGTCGCTTTCAATTAAGTCTTAATTCTGACTGCACTTTCAAATGGGAAAGGCTCTGTACCTCTCTAACGGGGCCCCCTGGATTGTTCTTTGCCTCCCAAAGCATCTCCCTCAGTGAGCACTACCATCCTCCATTCAGCAGGTATAACACGCTCCACTGGTTTTGAACTTCTTAATTATTGCCACTAATGTGTTAACTGGTACCCACTGCTTGATGCTGAAAGTCACAACCATTTCTTTTTTTTCGTTTGTGAGTTATTTTTCTTACCCCATGGTGACAGATGACGAATTAATTTTACATCATACACTTTATTTTTGGCGCCCTGTTAAACAGGAAGTAGTGAATGTCAGTTCCTTAAGACTTAGCTGTAGAATGACAATGCAGATTTAATTAAATTACATCTTCCAAAGCCATACCCTTGCTAAGCTAAAACATACCAAACCAACCCCAGGGCAAAACAACTAATGAGATGTTTAACTTAATTAAGATCAAAACAGATTCAGCACACCTTTCTAAAAATCAATGGTTTAGAGGAAACTGATTCACTTGTTCAATTACATTTGAGTTATGAATCACCAATATACGTACTTGGTTAGGTTTCAGTATGACAAACTTTAATAATTAAATCATTGTCATGTAAAATTGTAAGCTGCACAGAAATAAAAGTAATTTTACACACCCACACACAAGAATGGACCGATACAGTAATGAAGAGAAATGATCTGCCTGTCAAATTAGTTCCTTTGTGAAGAAACCATGTGACCTACATAACCACAGGTCAACGGCTGGCTAAATCACTTACTGGATGACTTGGTGACCAAGACTAACAGTAAACCGTCAACAACTTTATGACTAACCAAGACTGCGAAAAGCACAACAGTTCATTACCTAAACTTTATTTTTAATTATTTCAGGCACAATGTCAAGACCGTTGCCCGTAGAAATCACATTGCCACTCAAATGGTAAAGCAGTGCACCTGTAGCACTACAACCATAGCCTACATTTATTTTATTAATACATGCATTTAATAGAATTCTCATTTACAATGCCTGACAAGGCTCTGATACTATCTTTTTTCAGTTTGCATAGTAGTTTGTCAAGCCTATTGAAAAGCGGTATGCAAGTAGGATTTATAATTATAAAGGAAACATACAGTCATTTCTAAATTGTAAAGCCGATAAGGCAAAAAATTACCCTCAAAATAAAATCTGCACTTTAACTGCAAAGTTGTTGTATTATTTCCAACTAAGTGGTAGGAATTTAAGTGCTGGAAAAGTGAGAAAAACATTGTTACTGCCAGAATAATTTTAAATCCATTTTTTGGTGTTCAACATCTCTGCGCAATCTGTGCATTAGTTGTGTCAGAACATATAACAGAATATGTTAATAATACATAGTCTCACATGTCTTTTATTAGAAGATGTGTGTTCCAGAAATTACACAGCTCTATGCCCAAACAAAAGATGGCAGTTTTGTTGCTGGGTGAAGAGACACAGTTCAGATCATATTGTCTTAAGAACACACATTCCTAAGCACTGGTGGTGGATATGATTCACACTGAATACCGTTTTTGTTTACATAAAGATATATTAAGCATGTGAATGTTTTAATATATTCCACATCCCACCTCTCATATCGGGGAATGATAACACCTGGAGGATTTTGCCACCTGGGTAGGCCAATCAGCTCAAAGGTGGAACTCCATATCAGTTTCAACCCACTAGGACTTTGACTCACTACACTTTTAAACTTGTAGAGCCAACAACATTTGCACCAACAGTTTCATTTTTTTAAATTATAATTGATTCTTTTTTTATACATTCTTTTTACCCCTTCTCACTATCTCCAACTGAGAAACTTTGGGCCTTTTTACACTACAATAGACTCCCTCCTAAAATATTGTCACGGTACCCTCCTGTGGCAGATTTTAACCGTGGCTCCACTTCCCACTGGCTGTTTCAGTTATCACCCAGACATTGATATTAAACATTACCTCTTCTGCATTCTATAGATCATGTTGTCTCTCCGTCTACAGTCAACAGCTCTAATCATTCTCCTTTATATCTCCCTCTGGTTTATCTGCTCATTCTCTGTCATTGTATTATGTTGCGTTTGTGTTTCTTTGCAGTTGTGATCATTCCTTCTGAAAGCCATTTGACTCCACAAAGTCATTATTTTTGAGTGTATTTGTTTGTTTAATAAACTTTTCTTGTCTCCTACCCACTCCTTACCAATATATACAGTTGAAGTCAGAGGTTTACATACACCTTAGCCAAATACATTGAAACTCAGTTGTTCGCAATTCCTAACATTCAATCCTAGTAAAAAATCCCTGTCATTGGTCAGTTAGGATCACTACTTTTTATTAAAAAAATGTGAAGGTTACACTTTATTTGGAGAGTCCGAAATTCCATCTGTAGGTGCTCTACAGATAGTTTATTAATAGTCATATCATCAACAAACTATCAACTAACAATCTGTTGATAAGCAACTAATATTGTGGTTTAAGGGTAGGGGTAAGTTTAGAATATGTTTTAGGGTAATGGTTAGAGGTCGACCGATATGGGTTTTCTCAGACCGATGCCGATCTTTTGAAATCAGGGTCGGCCGATCGCCGATATCTGCTGCCGATTATTTTTGGCCGATATTTGCTTGTTTGTAACCTCTATTTGAAAGATAAAAATCTAACACTAAATAGTACTTAAGATACAACAAATTTCTCAACAAAAATCCTTGTATACTTACATTAAACATGTATAATGTAAAAACATGTATTGTATACATAAACAAAACGGGTAAGAACTAAGAAAAAAAATAACTTCACTTTGACAAATACATTTTTAAATGAAAAAATAAAGTTTTTTGCACTTAGCAGCATTTATCCAACATCTGAGAACAATAAAATAAATTGACCATTTTAACAATAGTAGCAACCAGCAGCTTTTCTTTGTTTTAGGTCTGAATAAAAATGTATACAGTAACACTTGAACACAAACAATCTTAATGGAGCTTCACTTCTGCTACTTATTCATTTAAAATAAAAACGTCTTGAAGTTACTAAGTGAATAAAAAGTTAGCAGCATTAGATAATCTACTTAAGTGCAATTGACTTAGCAGCGCCATCTCCTCATTTCTGAGGGAAGGAACATTTTTAAACAACAATACAGAAAGAAATGTGCATAATATCATACTTAGTTTTGACCGACTTTGAGGCACCATAGCTCCGGCTGGCTTTATTCCACAGAGATGAGCCACCACTTATTATTTTTGTCTGATCTTCCCCTTTCCAACAGTACCAAGCTTTAGTTGTTCCATTTAGGGTTCGCGAGATAATCGCGTTCGCCCACCAGAGCGTCAATTAACTTTTTAATCGGCTTGATATTGGCCGATGCCGATTATGTAAAAATGACCAAAAATCGGCCGATTAATCTGCGTACCGATAAATCGGTCGACCTCTAGTAATGGTTAAGGTTAGGCTTAACATTAGGGGAAGGGTTAAGGTTAGGATTAGGGATAGGGTTAATAGATAGTTTGTTAGTATATTGTTGTTAGTCTTCAGATAATCTGTAGAGCATCTACAGATACACTTTTTGGACTCTCAAAATAAAGTGTTACCAATGTGAAATGTCAGAATCATAGCTAAGAGGATGATTTGTCAGATTTTATTTCTTTAATCACATTCCCAGTGGGTCAGAAGTGTACATACACTCAATTAGCATTTGGTAGCATTGCTGTTAAATGTTTGGGGTAGGGTGTTTCTGTGTTGGGTTGTTTCTGTGTTGGGTTGTTTCTGTATTGCCGTGTTTCTGTGTCACCACGTTTCTGTGTTTGCGTGTTTCTGTGTTGCCGTGTTTCTGTGTTTCCGTGTTTCTGTGTTGCCTTGGTTCTGTGTTGCGTTGGTTCTGTGTTGCGTTGGTTCTGTGTTGCGTTGGTTCTGTGTTGAGTTGGTTCTGTGTTGCGTTGGTTCTGTGTTGCGTTGGTTCTGTGTTGGGTTGTTTCTGTGTTAAGTTGTTTCTGTGTTGCGTTATCTCTGTGTTGGCATGTTTTTGTGTGGGATGTTTCTGTTTGGGATGTTTATGTGTTGGGTTGTTTCTGTGTTGAATTGTTTATGTGTTGGGTTGGTTCTGTGTTGAGTTGGTTCTGTGTTGCATTGGTTCTGTGTTGCATTGGTTCTGGGTTGGGTTGTTTCTGTGTTGGGTTGTTTCTGTGTTGCGTTGTTTCTGTGTTGCGTTGTTTCTGTGTTGGG